>SJXQ01009750.1:324209-390119 GCA_006408695.1 Aepyceros melampus
GGGGCCCGGGCTCAGACTGGTCACGGGGGTGAGAGGGGGCCCGTCGGGGCGGGGGGAAGGGTTCTGACCCGGCGCAAGCGCCGGCCCTGACCGTCGGTCTCGCTTTCTCCCGGGCAGGGAGGCTGCCGGCGTGGACCGTGGGAAGGCGGGGCTGGGGCTCGGCGGGAGGCCACCCCCGCAGCCGCCCCGGGATGAGCGCGCCCAGCAGCTGCTGGACGCCGTGGAGCAGCGGCAGCGGCAGCTTCTGGACACCATCGCCGCCTGCGAGGAGATGCTGCGGCAGCTGGGCCGCCGGCGCCCTGAGCCGGCTGGTGGCGGGGTCAGTGCCCACCCCGGGCTGGGCCTGGGAGGTGGGGACTGCCCACTGGCCCCACTTGCTAAGCCCTGGCTTCCCCTGGAGGGTGGACGAGTGTCCCCACCGCTTTACCCCCTACTGCCTCTCATCTGGACGAGAGGCTTTGAAAAAGTTAAGTGCTATCCATATGCCAAATGGCCATCTCTTTCGGGGCCTAATCCAAGGCCTTTCCTCCCAACCTCACTTTTTCTTTTCTCTTTTTTTTCCCTGTTCCAATCAGAATGTCTCAGCCAAACCTGGAGCGCCCTCCCAGCCAGCTGTCTCCTCCAGAGGTGGCTTTCCAAAGGATGCTAGCGATGGAGCTGCGGAGCCCTGACCATCCCCAAGCCGGGCGCCCTATCTTCTCTCCCTCCCCGGGGCTGGTGGCTGGGCTCTGAACAACTCCCTTTCAATAAAGGGGCCAGTCTTCACTGGCAATGGCTGGTATTTGGCTGTCAGCCTGGGGAGGCAGCTCTGCTAGCAGCTGGGTTCACTCCCACTTCATCCTGGCTGAAGGCAGTGCTGAGCTCTGAAATGTAGCTACGAATGAATACCCAGTCTGATTACCCAGATTTGGGCAGACCAGCAGTGCTCGCCAGAATTATCTGGCCTGCTTTGGGGGATCCAGGTGGTGTTACATGTCCATTTCATGCTTTGGGGGCTCCTAGCCCCACAAAATACTTTTAGCAGAGCCTTTATTAAAAGGAATCCTGCAGACTCTCCTGGTGACCGACCTTTCCTTTCTGTCCCCTCTAAAAACTCTGATGACTGGCGAGTGGGGAAGTGGTTGAAAACTGTCAGCCATAGGTAGGGTTGGGAAGAAATGCCACAGATACTACCAGATTTAAATAAGCATTTAATTAGGATTTCATTAGTATTTAATATTGCTTTTTTCAATTCCAAAAAGTTAAATTTTCACTTCTTAGCAGATATTTTAAAGTACAATATTAAGTTTATACAAAATGAGCAATTAAGCAAACACCATTATTTCACATTCTTCAAAAATACAAATTCATATTTATTCTTTTTTGGGTTTAGAGGTTTCTTCCTTTGGAAGTACTGAACCTGTAACGTTTTCATATCGCTCAGTGGAAGTCCATTGTTCCCATGTTTCACAAATAAATTTGGTAGGCTTTTACATAATCCAAATAAAACTATTTGGGATTTTAAAAAACTTTCAACCAAGACCTCTGGCCAATGACTGTGTGTCAAAAAAAGGTTGTCGTGGGTCTTGCCTCTCCTGGCCAGAAAATCTGAGCCAGAGATTCAGCAAAACCCTGTTTCCAGCCACCTTCCCCAAACAGGAACTAGGAGTTTACAGGGAAAAAGAACAGCCACCTTGAATTCCGACCTCCCACCCCCATATTCTCCAAAACACAACAAAGGATGTAGACTGTTGAGTCAAACAGCGCCCTGGGGAGGCCTCAGGACACCGGGGAAGAGGGCGAGAGAGGCCTCTTGGACTTGGCACCACTATGAGGATAACAAGGATATTGCAGAAAACACCCCTGGGTTTGGTGAAGAAAAGATTTTATGAAAAATTTCCCCATAAGAAAAAGAGTAGAACTGCATTGAGCTGAGAAAGTGACATGCCATCACCCAATCTGGGGCCCAGCAAGCACACCACCAAAAGGGCAGTGTGTGGTTTGAAACTGCTTCCAGTAAAAAAAGCTTGTACTATGTACACAATGACATAAAGATCCAGTTTAATTTGCATTTTTCAGTGCAGACTGAGAAGCCCTCTCTTGAACAGGAGTAACAGAAATGCCCAAATAGTGATCATCAGCTTCCCCAAAAGGTGTGAGAAGAAACATGGGACCCCTTCTCTTGCCTCCCAACACATGCAAGAGAAAAGAGGCTAAACTGACGACCAATCAGAAATATGCTTAATTCAGTTTTGTTGCCTCTCCCCTCCCCAGTATTTAGGAATGGTCAATTTCTGATCTATGTCATAGCAGAACTATTTGCATATGATCTATGGAAATCTTTCTGCTTTGGCTGAAGTATGTTTTAAAACTTCTCTATTCGTTAGAAGCCTGAAAACAAGATAAAATGGGAGGAGAGAGGAGTGAGAGGGAAGGAAGAAAGTTCATAAAGCAGATTATTAACAGCTTTGTTTACTGGAGGCTTTTGCTTAAAGAGCCGACAGGATGGCTAGGGTTATGACCCTCACCACCTTCCCCAAACATATTTCTGATTGGTGGGGTAGAAAAACTGTAAACTCATTAGCAATACTGTTGCAGTTCCACAATCAATGATTTCCATGACTCTGGAAAAGCCTTTAGGATTAAGGACAATGGACCTGATTACAAATGTAAAAGTCTAGAAAGCGCCAGGTGCCTACCTAGGAACAACTGGTTTCTTCCTTTCAGGCATCACTGTGTAACGGTGAAGGGGGAAAGATGGCAAAGGGCCAAGCAAAAGTGATGAAAAAGGGCCTCAACAGTCAGCAGAAAACAGGACCCGCAGCAGTTCTTCAGAGAGCCTGAGGGGGTGCCCTTGGGCACACAGGGAAGGCTTGCATAGATTGAGCAGTTGCTGAGAATGCATAATAGTGTTTCTCACAGCACAGGGCTGATCGAGTGGAAAACGTGGCCAGGCCAGGGTCACATGGGACAAGGACCGTCAAGCTACACATATTGCACCAAGGTAAGTGCTTTTCTTGTCACACCTCAATTTAACTTTTTCTGAGCAAAAAATAAAACTTTGTGGAAAGTATATATATGTATATATATACACACACAAAAGAAATTGCAGCAATTGAGTTAAAGATAAAATAACCTAAAGTGCTTTTTTTAAAAATTATTTCTTTAATATACCAATATGAGGTTCTACAAACCCGTCCCTTTGGACACATTCAGCATTATACAAAATCTCTCAGAAAAACCCACCCGCCCATTATCCCCGTCAGTCTGCTGCCTTGACCCTGAAAGTAAAACTCTCCAGGCTATTAACTCTCCAGAGATGGTGAAAAGAAGTCCCTTTCTTCTACCCAGAGCAGTCTTCACACCTTAAGGCCCCTCCTGGGCTTTGTACCATGATCTCCTTCTAAAGGGGGGATGGAGTGGGGTGGGGTGGGATTCAATGAGTGACACCAATTCCTGTCATCAAACTACTGATGCCCCCAAAAGGCTGGCCAAACTGCCGGGAAAGGTAGGGCCACTTTCCCTCGATGCCTCCCTCACCTACCTGGGAAGGGCCAAATTCACTAAGGCAATTTGGTGGTACTGGCCAAAGTTTGCGGCCCCCTGCCAAGCCCACAAACCCCCAAATGCCCCAGGCTGACTAGCACCCTATAAAGAGGCAGTCTAACTGGAGATGCCAGTGGGAGCAGAAAGTCTCAGTCTATGGGGGGGTATGATTAAGGTTACCGTGGGAAGAAAAAAGGTGTGATTTTACCTGCTGGAAGTCTGCACACCTTCCCTAGCTTCACCCTAGCATCGTTCCTGGGTTTGAAAGCCACTCTTCATGAAGGCTCTTTGTGGCTCCATTTTCAGTGGCCCTCTCTTCTCCAAGGCCCTTGGCACTAGAGACCAGGCTGACAGAAGCGGGGTAGGGTGGGGAAGAGTACTAGAAGAGGGAGGAAATGAGAGACTGCCTACCCTGTGAGTAAACCTGCTCTTCACAACCACTCACTAGCATTTTCAGCACATCCCTGATGTTTTCAAAAGCCCCTCTGTAATCAATCGCCCTCAAAAGGCAGATACTTCAACTAGAAAAATCTGTCAGCCTAAAACTCGGCTTCTTCATCAAACTTCAACCTTAGGAGAGCAGAAAAGTCACTGACCTGAGCAGACCCAACACAAGCACAGCAGTGGGGAAGCAATATTTCAACCATGGGCACTTCCGACGGCCTTCACCGGGCTCCTGTTTTCCACCTCAGCTCCCAGGAGCCACATCTCAGGTGAGCCTAGGGTGCGTGCATGGGGAGGTCTCTTGGGACCCCACCATGCTGCTCTTTCTCAGAAGGTGTAGAGAAAACAGCCAGGGACCTACCGCAAAGCTTCCCACGAGCTCAAGGCTGAGCGACAGCCAAGGACAACCCATACTCAGCAGCTGTTTTCCAGGGAGATGAACCCACTGTGGTAACAGAAGGTTCCTCCTGCCTTATCAACTTCTGCTGAGGTCAGTGGTCACCCAGAACCCACCAGTTTTCTTGACAGGAGAATGCAAAGGGTCAAAAAGAAACAGATTCTCCTGACTAGACCCCAGGAGTGAGAAACCACCAGCTGCTTGTAGTAAAGCCCACTTTTCTTCACGGCAGTCACATTTACCACCTATGGCCTCTTGTCCGAATCTGTCCCTGAACATCCTGTTAAAAGCAGGGCCCCTGGCTCCCAGGTAAATGATTACTCTAGATACTGTCTCGGCGGGCCCTGAGTAATGGTGCAGGGAACAGGAGGGTGACAAATGCAGATCTCGTCACCGTGGGAGTGAAACAGGAAGGCAACATTACGGCTGCTTTCTGCCCAACATCGTCACCTCAGCAGGGCAGCTCCGTGTGTGGCACTCTGCTTCTCACTCACGGCAGGGACGAGGCCCTTGGGAGGCAGAGGCCTCGTCAAACCTTGGGCCACACCTAGTCTCTGAGTTCAGTGAGTGTGGGGAGCACTCGTGACTATATTAATATGCCAGCTAAGAGAAACTTTCCATTTTAGTGCAGATTGTATTTTATGTTTTAAGAGGCAATGACTGACTCGGAGCCAAAGGCAGAGAGATGGATATAATTCTATACACACACAAAAAAATTTTTTTCCCTATAACACAACTTAATGAAACATTCCAAATGAGATAACTTATTGCAACATTTCAGGCTTTTTGGTGGAAGGGGAATTTTTTGTTTTACCCTGAGTAGAAGATCATCGCTTTGTGTTTTTTTTTTTCTTTTTTCTTTTTGTTTAGAAATCATATGACTAAGCCGAGCAAGTCACATCCTTCTTTGCATTGTACTAGGCTGTATGCAAAATCCAGAGAGGTGAGAGGCAGAGATGGGGGGCTGGGTGGGGGAGGTGGGCAACCAAAAGCTTGGCTGGAACCAAGAACCAGGATACCTGGCCTGCCGATGACATGCCAACCGAACATCACTCCCATCAAGCCACGCCTTCTCCTGATCAGCAAAATGCAGCTCTTCTGCTCCGAGGAAGAAGATACCATTCAAGGAAGGCAGACCACCAGCCAGCGACTGGCCATAAACCACATGTCCACTCTAGGACAAAACAGGGATGTTCCCCAAGAAAAATTCATCACTGTGATCTGCAAGCCCTGGCAACCAGCAGAGAGAGAAGCGAGAACCCAGAGCAAACAGTATGATCACGTTGATAGAGCCTGCTCTGCACAGGTGTCAGGGACAGACAGAGAGCAGTCAACAACTTGCTAGGGCTCCCGCTGAAGCGGACAGTCCCCACAGCCTCAGACCAGGATTTTGGATGCCCGTTTGTGATGCCGCTGGCTGCAGGGTGACATCAGCCATAGTCACCCTCAGCTCCACCATCACCAAGCACAGACCACAAAACCACCTCGCCCGATCCCTGTCCAGCTCACGGCTGTCTGACCTGCCTTTGCCACTTGCCTCTTGGATGGAGTGAGGGTCTGGCCTTGCAAGCAAGCTTCAGCCTCAAAAGACACACAGGGCACCGCAACATCCGACACACTAACTCCACTGCCCAGACTACAAAGACCCCAGTGCAAGTGATGGGCAGCATCAGATTGATGGAAACCACACCCTTTCATTTAGAATTTTTATGCATACGAGTAACCTTAATTTCCAAGTTCACATGACAATAAGCAAAAGTGACATACAGTGCAGCCAAACAGTTCATTTATAACTTAGCTTTTTTTGTGTTTTTGTTTTGTTTCTTCCAAAGATAAGTTCATTAAAAATGGATGCTCCTGGGATACGAATAAAGAAAATACGTCTGAAAGGTGAGGATTTCAAACAGTAGATTTCTTCATCCTTCAAATTGCTGACCCCCACGATGTTAGGCATCACACACCTCCTGCTTCCTGCTCGGCCTGTTCCAGGAGGGGAGCATATGCGGGCCTTTCACTTGGAGAAACTGCTGGTCAGGCCCATCTCTTCCTCTTCCTGCAGTAGTGCCTCAATGGGAATCAGATTGGAGGGGGTGTCCAGGCTCTGGAGGGACAGAAACTCTGACATATCTATGGCACGGAGCGGCTCTGTCTGCGGGTCTGAAGGAGTCACCGCCTGTTTGCTTTGCTCGCAGGAAGAAGTGGCAGCAGAGGAGGATGACAGGGGGATCGGGGGTGGGGAGAAAGTCTGTGGTGGCAGCTTCAGGCTGGACCCGTCAGGAGGCTGGGCGCTCAGCGTGGGAGGAGGCGGGGAAGGACAGCCCTTCCTCCTGCTGGCCGCCCGCTCCTTGGCAGAGTCCCGGCACGCGCACTGACACTGACAGGCCTCCTCTTGTTTGATGATGATCACAGGAACGCTGAGGCCAATCTGCTGTACAGCACTCCCTGTGAGAGAGGCGAGAGAGACTGCTCTTCAAGTAGCCGCAGGGCAAGGGCAAGGGCAAGGGCAAGAGGACAGGAGGGTGTGAGACTAGCTGAGCACCACGGAGGCGAACGACGGGAAGGGTTGGATGCCATGCTCGGGTTTTGTTCTGCTTTAAACTTTCTCGAGTAAGACGACTCTGACACTCTCCATCCCCTCCAAGCAGAAAAGCCACACACCATCTGAATGCACCTGATTCTCCTAGCTTCATCTCTGGCCACTCTCCCAGGCACCCACCATGCCAGCCACAGTGGACGCCTCTCTCTCTCTGCACGTTCTTCAAAGCTCTGGGCTCAAGAGCTCGTTCTTCTGCCTCAGTTCTTCTGGAGACAGTGACTCATCTCCGAGTTCATTCCCCTCCTCTCCCAGTGCCTGCAGGCTTCTACCTTAGGGCTGGCCCGAGGGCACTGGCATGTGCAGAGGAGGCCCACACTGTGCCATTTAGCTCTGCCTGCCCCAGAGGCTCTGACCTCCTTTAGGACATCCCGCTCAACTTTGCAGCCATGATCTCTGACACACTTGTGCACACATTCCTCCTCTTTTGCATATGTCTGTTGTGCACAAGCACACTCTGAATTCAGACAAGCTTCATGTGTCTCAAAAGAGCTAGAGACCACGGAGCAAGAGAACAGGTCGGGGGCGAGGCCTAAGAACTAGTACTTTGGCGTTGTCACAAACTCACTGATGCCTTTGGGGGACTCATTTCATCTTTCAGGGCCTAAGTTTTCTAATGTATAAAAGAAAGAGTATGAGAAAAAGGACCCTTTAGCTTTATAGGAGTTTCTGACCCAGATGCTATTTCTTCATTACTGTAATTAGAAAAGAGTCCAGTGAATTAATAACTTCTCTCTTTAGCATTAACTGTGATTCAGACTTTTTTCTGGCTATATTAAAGGCTACTGTAAAAGGGAAAGAACCATTACTAGTCAAAGAATGTTGTGGTATTTATGCCATAAGTGCATAAACTTTCAATAGCTGTAAGAATTTGAAATACTCTAATAGAAAAATAATATGTGATAAATGTAATTTAAAAGAAATTAAAATCCAGGGCAAAGCAAGATTAACTAACTGTGCCTCAGGGGGCCCAGAGAGTTGACTTCCATTTACAGCTAACACAGAATTACGTACCTGTGCTGCTGGCTACTGGTACTGCAGTCGTAAAAAACACCTTCTCAACTTTAGATGTTGCTGCTGGGGGGAAAAAAAATCACATTTATGGCTACTCAAATATGATACATCCCCAAGGACATGAAGCCTCCCCAATTGTAACAGTCATCCAGGAGGACAGAAAACCCTCAGTGTTCAGGGATTTTTGCACTGAGCGATGTTTTGTTTGTGCTCTGACATGAGGTCACTACACTGCTGGACATTCAGTGCTAACAATGTAGCCGTCTTTGTCCCCTACTCCTTGGCTGTCTCCCAGCTGCTTAATCCAGTAGGTTCTATGTGCACAAAGGCCCCTCCAAGGTTGCTTTTCTCAAGTGGACGGTCTTCTCAGGGGGAGCCTGAGGGCTAGTTTCCCCTCTAAGTTCTCTATTCCCTGCTGACTCCCAAAGTTCTTTTTACCCCTTGAGGACTAAGCTGCATGCTAAGGACAGGCCAAGACTTCCTCTCATAGGCAGAAGACCTATGAAGGCCCTGGGCAGTATGGTGTAAGCTGCACAGGATGGTGCTCAAGGGTGAGCCCTGGACTTAGCCTCACCAGGATTCAAGTTCAGGCTTGGTCACCTATTAGTTGTTGATGTCAGGCAAGTAATTTAACCTCTTAGTCTTGGTTTCCTCACCTGTAAAAACTGGGATGACAACCCACAGACTCTCGCAAAGGCCCCAAAAGGATGAAATGAGATGATGCATGTGAAGCCTGAGGCACACCATGGGGATTCAGCAAATACTAGCTGTACATATGATTACTAAGTAGGACCATCAAGTTGTGCCCAGAAATTACCTCTCACTTTAGTACACTTCTTATTCAACTGGCTATAGGGTTTTTGCTTTCTCCATATTAAAAAGGGCTTTATCTTTCATCCTTTTAAGGAAAATAAAAAGTGCCTCTAGGATGAGTCTAGGAGGAATATGAACACTTCTGGCTAAGTTATAGGGGAAGACATTATGAAACAATTATGGAGGAATGAGACTCACGTACAAATACATGAAAATGAGCATGTGCTTGGTCACTTCAGTTGTGTCCGACTCTTTGCGACCCTATGACTGTAGCCACTGTCCATGGGGATTCTCCAGGCAAGAATACTGGAGTGGGTTGCCATGCCTTCCTGCAGGGGATCTTCCCAACCTAGGGATCGAATCCAGGTCTCCCACATTGCAGGCGGATTCTTTACTGTCTGAGCCACCAGGGAAGCTCACATGCAAATGAACTGGATGGAAAAAGAATAAGCTGTTCCATGCAGTTCCCCAGGGCAGCGCAGATCCAGAAAGACAAGACAGAGAAACTGCATGGAGGCAGGTGGTTGCCAGAGGGGAGGAGAGAAACAGGCGATGGGGAGTAGGAACTGCAAAAGGCCAGCTGCAAAACACATGCGTCATGGGTATGAAAGGTACAGTGTGGGGAATATAGACAGTAAGTATGTAAATCTTTGGATGGTGACATGTGTGGTGGTGTCACATATGGTGACCAGACTTATCGTGGTGATCATTTTGAAATGTACAGAAATATCACTATGTTGTCTAACAGGAACAGAGGCAGGTCCGTGGTACTTCAAAACAAACAAACAAACAGACTCACTGAAAGATCAGTTTTGTGCTTACAGGAGGCAGGGGCCGGGTGAGGAGAGGGGGAGTTGGATGAAAGCAGGGAAGAGCCAGACCTCCAGTTAAGAGAGAAAGTACCAGGGGCACAGGCACAATGTGATGAGCACGATTAACACTGCTGTGTGTTATACATGAAAGCTCTTTATGCAGTGGATCCTGAAAGTCCTCACACACACACATTTTTTTCTGTATCTTTAACTTTGTATCTATCATGTGATGATGGATGCTCACTAAACGTATGTCAAATTATTATGCTGTACGCCTCAAACTTATACTCTGCTATCTATCAATTATATCTCAATAAACCTAGAAGAAAATAGGAAAAAAATTTGCCATGATCATAGAGATAGTAGGATCATCTTCTGTATACAGCCATCAGCAAATATAAGAACAGTAAAAATAATGGGAAAAAAATTTTTTTTTTTGGCCGTGTCGTGTAGCATGCAGGATCTTAGTTTCCCAACAGGGGTTGCCCTTTGCAGTGAAAGTGCGGAGCCTTCACCACTGGACTGCCTGAGAAGTCCCTGAAAATAATTTTACATAATGAAAACAATAGTAACAACCAAAAACCAAACCACCTGGAGGCAGGTTGGATCACAATGCTGAAGAGGCCGTTCCAGGGACTCTGGCCATCTGAAACCGGAACTAGGGTGCCTCCAGAGGTGGTGGCGCCCGTCCCATTTATGGAACTTGAGTGCTCTTGCCATTTAGCTCCAACCTGCCTTTCTGGTTTGTTTGGCAGCATCATACATCCACCCAGACCTACTCCTGCTCAGCGCAGCCTTTCCTCCACCTAATTCCTGTTCACACCTCAAGAAGGCTCACCTGGCACATATGGCCACCCAACAAGCCTTTAGTCTCTGAACCCCTCATCTGGCAGCACAATCAGGAGCAATCAGGAGCATGGATTCTGGGACTAGTCTGCCTAGGCTTTGCCATTTATAAGCTGTGTGACCTTGGACTATTCACTTAACTTTTCTGGGTTTCAGCTCTCCATTGATAAAATCATATCTACTTCCTAAGATTGCTGTGATTAAAATACTTAACATGGGGGGGGTTGACATCTAGAGATACAAACATATACAGATATTAATAATCATTTATCAATATTAATTCACTTACAATAAAAGTGCCACATTGATACAAGCTGTTAATAATGAGGGAAACTAGGCTGGGGGTGGGCAGGGAGCAGGAAGTGTATGGAAGTTCTTACTATCTGTTTGATAAAAACTAAAAAATATATATAACCTAAAAATAAGGTCCCTAAGGTAATGACTGGCATGTTAGATCCTCAATTTTAATAAGTGCCTAGTTAGCACAGGAAGCCCATACATACAGGAAGGGCTCAAAAAGTCACAGCTATTGTTATTTTTTATTACCATTATTTTTATCATTTGACACTTTATCTACTGGTAGCATTAACTTTCTTCTAGGCATTTTAGCCTCTTTAACTAGAATATAAGTTTTTATCAAAAAGAAATCATGTTGTTTTTTTTTTTTTTTTCATTTTTCCAGATTTCCAAGAGTATCCTGTATGGTATCTGATATCCAGCAGGCTCTCAAATTATACTCAGTTGAACAACCATGTCATTTCCTTAGCCATTGAGACCACACACTTGGGTAGAAAATGGCTCTACGATGGATTCTGGGAGCACAGATTACTTCTGACTCGGCCACTGTGGTCTGTTTCCATCTGATGAGGTCCCATCAGTCCCTCAGCCTAGGCTGGACTCTGCCTTGGAGAACATTCTCGGGCTCTCCTGTCAGAGTTGACAGAATCAGACCACAGCTGAAATACCTAGGTAAATCTGAAAATTGTTTCTCTGGCTCTCTATTATAGGTATTGACCGCAACTTTCCGGGATTTACACTGCTTGATTACGGGGGAAATGACTGGTAGGATGACGTGTTTTGGGGCAGAAATGACAGCCGTTTTCCTCTTTTGAAGTAAAGGCCTCTGAACATGTCACCCACAGAAATCCACTTCACCCGCTGAACCCCTTTCCACATCCCACTTACAATTTGCTCTTGAGTTTGCGGTGTGCTGGTGGTACCATTTAGGATCCACTGTAAGTTCTGCTCCCCCATGACTAGGCTGGGCTGCAGGACGGCTGCGCTGGGAGTCGGGGCGATGGTCAGAGTGGGATTACTAGTTAGGACAGAGCTGGCGTCCAGGGGCAGAGTCTGGACCATGGCTGGCAGCGGCTCAGTAGTGCTTTGTGCTTGGGGTGGTGCTGCCATGGCGGATGCCACGGCCGCTGCTGACGCCAAGGCCCCAGCAACAACAGAGAGTCCTGGCACGATGGGCTGCGGCGCCTGGAGGTGCGGAAGAAACTCTTGGTGATTAGCAGCAAACTGCGTGCTGTGGGCAACAGGCACTTCTGGAGGTTGTAAGAGAGCAGGGGGGTTGCCAAATGCAGCTTGCTGGGAACCAGTTCCTAGGGAGGGAGCAGGCAGAGGAGCAGATGGTGCTGAGGCTGGTAGTAGAGGCTGGGGTGGCTCGGAGATCCAGGCTGCAGTATAAGTGGAAGAGATAAAGATGCTGAATGTCTCGTGGATGGCGGAACATCACTGACTGACTCCGCATCACCATTAAAACTTTCAATCAAGGCAGCTGGCAAGAAAAAGAAATAGAAATATAGATACACATTCCAACCCTTATAAAAGCCACAAAAACAGTCTCGATGGGCTACACCAAAGAGAGCTGAAGTCTGTTAGAGCCGATTCCTTCACTGCAGACAGGCTGGCTCTCTGCTTTTCATGTAACGACCTCTCTGGTCAAAGTACCAGGCTTTACCATCAACCTCAGTTCCTAAACGCGAAGACCTAGTACGGATCTAACCATAAAAAATACGTGTCCTGTGGCTTTTGTGGAAAAGAGGTTACACATTCTTTTCTTGGCATATGACCACTGAACACACTTTCTAACTACTGTGAGGCTTCAGGGACATATTTTCATTCAATCACAATTTGATCTACATATCTGAAGTTTGGTTTGTGGATTCTATCCACTCATGAATGGGGTGTCACATCAGAAGAAAGTGCTCACGACTCCTCTCACTTTTTGAAAGCCAACAAAAGCTTTTGGAAAAGGGGACCCTCTTCATTTGAGGGTCCAGGAAAAGTAGATCCTCAAGTAAATCCTTGATGAGTGAAGCAGGGGAAAGAAAAAAACGGAATTGAGCTAAAAAGCCCATCCTTCTCTGATCCCTTGAATGAAAGTACACTTCATTCAAAGGACCTGAAATCTATCACTGTGCTTGACATCTACTGTGTCAACAAGTGTGAATTCTCCTTCCCAGTGCAGAGATCTGAGCAGGAAGAGAGTCTGTGTAACAAACCTGTCTGTTGAGGATCTTCCTGAATTGCCGGATCATCTGACTTCTGGAACATTGGTCCAAAAATGATTGCTGGTGAGAGAGTGCTGAGATTCTGGCCCTGTGGGAGAGACAGAGACAAACGCATGAGGTGCACCATCCAAAAGCAGGTCTGCACCCCGAGACGGCGCAGAGCAGCGGGAAAAGAATGCTTTTGGCTGTGCTCCTGGTTCCTAACTTTTCTTTTCCTAAGGTGACATTTATTCCCCTAAGCCTCAGACACTGAAGATCTGGGTCTTCAAACACTCTAAAGCAGGAGTTGGCAAACTGACTTGCTGGCTGAATGCCTGTTTCTGCAAATAAAGCTGTACTGGAAATAGGCACTTTGGTTCACTTTTGAATTCTCTCTATAGCTTCTGCACTGCAATGGCAGAGCTGAGGAGTTGTACAGAGAATGTATGGGCCACAAAGCTGAAATTATCTATCTGGCCCTTAAAAAAAAAAAAAAAAAAAGTTTGCTGATCCCTGCTCTGAAAGACAAAATCCTACATAAAAGTGGGGTTGTATAATATCTATTACTTGGAACTTGCTTTTCTCATGTAATAATAATATAGTGTGAATATCTTTCAAGGTTATTATATAACATCTGTAATATTCTAATATGTACACATGGTGGTGAATGAAACAATATAAAGAAACACAATAACGGACAATAATAATGGCCTTATCCTCACCACTCTCATTCCAGTTTCTTTCTAACTTACAGTTAAGAAAAGGTCAGAGGCATTTTGTAAAGCTATGAAAAACCAAAACTCCTAGTGCCCTGAGGGCTTGACTCCTGCCAGGCACCAAATAAAAGGACCACCTCTAGGCTCCCCTTTAGTTTCGTTTATTTAAGGGAACGGGAAAAACAGTAACTCTCTTCTCTGTGGTCCACATTGTGTAGAGCAAGAGTGACAAAAGCAAGATTCCAAGGTCAGTGAAGCTGACGACCAGCGTGATATAGGGCTGGCCAAAAAGTTTGTTCATATTCTTTGTAACACGAAGGCAGAAACCTAGTAAGGCTTCCAGCCTCTAGTCCAGAGGGAGTTAGGAATCACAGGCCAAGAAAATGCCTTGAAACCTTTCATCATGACACAAAGTAGGAAATTATATAATTTATGATAATTTATGAAAGTGAAAGTCACTCAGTCGTGTCCGACTCTTTGCCATCCCATGGATTGTAGCCTGCCAGGTCTTCTGTCCATAGAATTCTCCAGGCCAGAATACTGGAGTGGGTTGCCATTCCCTTCTCCAAGGGGTCTTCCCAAATCAGGGACTGAACCCAGGTCTCAAGCATTGCAGGAGGATTCTTTACCATCTGAGCCACCAGGGAAGCCTAAGAATACTAAAGTGGGTCAGTTCAGTTCAGTTGCGCAGTCGTGTCCGACTCTTTGCGACCCCATGAATCGCAGCACGCCAGGCCTCCCTGTCCATCACCAACTCCCGGAGTTCACTCAGACTCACGTCCATTGAGTCTGTGATGCCATCCAGCCATCTCATCCTCGGTCGTCCCTTTCTCCTCCTGCCCCCAATCCCTCCCAGCATCAGGGTCTTTTCCAATGAGTCAACTCTTCGCATAAGGTGCCCAAAGTACTGGAGCTTCAGTTTTAGCATCATTTCTTCCAAGTGGGTATATATAATAATTTATATTATATATAATTTATAAAACATATTACATACATATGAATGTATAACTGAAACAAAAGTCTACAAAACAGAGCCTGTCCTTATGATCTGCAATGTCTTCTATATTTTCTATCCTATTGCTGTTCTCAAAGATGTTGATTATAAGCCACTATTTTATAACCCAATAAAGATGCACCACCCAGTCTGAAACATAGTGAGCTAACAACTACCACTAAGCTGCAAGCTTTGCATCTTCTTCATGGTTGTTATTTTTCTTGTTGTTATACTTGTTTATGAATCATTACAGGAATAACACTGTTTATAAGGAATGAATCTGTGACTTCAGAAGATGATGTACAAGAATTTTCACAGCAGTGCTGCTGTAACGGCTCCAAACTAGAAACTTTCCAAATGCCCAAGGGCAGGAGACAGAGCATACTCTCCTATTCACTAAGTGTAATAGCTGTTGAGGCGCTTTGCTGGAGCAGCTGTGAAGAGATACCCCACATCCAAGGTAAGAGAAACCCAAGTAAGACGGTAGGCATGGAGAGAAGGCATCAGAGGGCAGACAGACTGAAACCACAATCACGACAACTAGCCAATCTGATCACACAGACCACAGCTTGTGTAACTCAATGAAACTAAGCCATGCCGTGTGGAGCCACCCAAGACGGACGGGTCATGGTGGAGAGGTCTGACAGAATGTGGTCCACTGCTGAAGGAAATGGCAAACCACTGCAGTATTTTTGCCTTGAGAACCGCATGAACAGTATGAAAAGGCAAAAAGATAGGACACTGAAAGATGAATTCCCCAGGTTGGTAGGTACCCAATATGCTACTGCAGATTAGTGGAGAAATAATCAGAAAGAATGAAGGGATGCAGCCAAAGCAAAAGCAACACCCAGCTGTGGATGGGACTGGTGATGGAAGCAAGGTCCAATGCTGTAAAGAGCAATATTGCATAGGAACCTGGAATGTTAGGTCCATGCTGCTGCTGCTAAGTCGCTTCAGTTGTGTCCGACTCTGTGCGACCCCATAGACGGCAGCCCACCAGGATCCCCCGTCCCTGGGATGAATCAAGGGAAATTGGAAGTGATCAAACAGGAGATGACAAGAGTGAATATCATATCGATATTCTAGGAATCAGCGAACTAAGATGGACTGGAATGGGTGAATTTTAACTCAGATGACCACTATATCTACTACTGTGGGAAAGAATCCCTTAGCAGAAATGGAGTAGCCATCATAGTCAACAAGAGAGTCTAAAATGCAGTGCTTGGATGCAATCTCAAAAATGACAGAATGATCTCTGTTCGTTTCCAAGGCAAACCATTCAATATCACAGTAACCCAAGTCTATGCCCCAACCACTAATGCTGAAGAAGCTGAAATTGAACAGTTCTAAGATGTCCTTTTCATTATAGGGGACTGGAATGCAAAAGTAGGAAGTCAAGAAACACCTGGAGTAACAGGCAAATTTGGCCTTGGAATACGGAATGAAGCAGGGCAAAGGCTAATAGAATTTTGCCAAGAAAATGCACTGGTCATAGCAAACACCCTCTTCCAACAACACAAGAGAAGACTCTACACATGGACATCACCAGATGGTCAACACTGAAATCAGATTGATTATATTCTTTGCAGCCAAAGATGGAGAAGCTCTATACAGTCAACAAAANTTGCCAAGAAAATGCACTGGTCATAGCAAACACCCTCTTCCAACAACACAAGAGAAGACTCTACACATGGACATCACCAGATGGTCAACACCGAAATCAGATTGATTATATTCTTTGCAGCCAAAGATGGAGAAGCTCTATACAGTCAACAAAGACAAGACCAGGAGCTGACTGTGTCTCAGATTATGAACTCTTTATTGACAAATTCAGACTTAAATTGAAGAAAGTAGGAAAAACCACCTGACCATTCAAGTATGACCTAAATCAAATCCCTTATGATTATACAGGGTAAGTGAGAAATAGATTTAAGGGACTAGATCTGACAGAGTACCTGATGAACTGTGGATGGAGGTTCGTGACACTGTACAGGAGACAGGGATCCAGACCATCCCCATGGAAAAGAAATGAAAAAAAAGCAAAATGGTTGTCTGGGGAGGCCTTACAAATAGCTGTGAAAAGAAGAGAGGAGAAAAGCAAAGGAGAAAAGGAAAGATATAAGCATCTGAATGCAGAGTTCCAAAGAATAGCAAGAAGGGATAAGAAAGCCTTCCTCAGCGATCAATGTAAAGAAACAGAGGAAAACAACAGAATGGGAAAGACTAGAGATCTCTTCAAGAAAATTAGGGAACATTTCATGCAAAGATGGGCTCGATAAAGGACAGAAATGGTCTGGACCTAACAGAAGCAGAAGATATTAAGAAGAGGTAAGAAGAGGTGGCAAGAATACACGGAAGAACTGTACAAAAAAGATCTTCATGACCCAGATAATCATGATGATGTGTTGACTAATCTAGAGCCAGACATCNTAAAAAAAAAAAAGCTAAAAACAAAACAAAACAGTATGGGCGTCCAGAACAAGTAGTCTGGGTAGCCGAAAGGAGCTCATCTTCCTCCTCGGACTGTGCTGTGCTAAGAGGCAGGGCCTTTCCTCCTCTTTGCTTCCTTCTCAATATGCATCTCAGAGCTAGATGCACAATATGTGCCCAGGATACAAACAGATTACTCTTAGTAAAGCTTTGTTGATAATAACAGAGGAAAAAGCTTAGCATTACAAGGGAGGATAAGGGCAGGACACAGGAGAGAAAATTTTAAGACAGCTAGCGTTTAGTCTAAAATGTAGACTAAACTTTTATTAAAGAACATAGTGAGTAGCACTTACCTACCAATCCAGGGTTCTCACTGTGAGAATGCTGCCTGCTTCTTTTGCTATGCCTGGCTGAACTTTGAAAATGAGCTTGTTTTTCTTCAATAAATTTAGGAGCTTGGTGTTGGAGAGGTGGGGAGGTTAGAGGGAACTTTGGAGAGGGTTGTGGGGAGAATGTTGAATACACTTGAAAGCACTCTTCCATGCCACCTCCCTCATCAGGAATGCTAAGTCCCTGAATGTGGGCACCGATCCCAGAGCTTGAAATAGCTCCATGAGTTAAGGGAGCCTGCCAGCTTCCAGCCCTCCCCTTGATGGGCCCACAGTGCTCCTCTCGGCTGTATCCATGGGAGCCAAGAAATGAAACCAAGGAGTGTCTTACTGTGTTCTCAGAGTCTCTCTCTCTCTCCCCACCCCCTTCCACTCTTTTCCTTCTTCTTTGGCCATATTATTCCCCACCTCCCTCCCTCACAGTGTCCAGTCCTTACTTCTTGGAAACCAGATCAGGTTCTAAAAGAAGGCATTCTGTTTTGTTTGTTTGTTTGTTTGGTCAGATTGTACACATTTTGTGCAGGAGAGTAATTTGTTTATTTTGTATTATCGCATTCTGTACTGACTTTCTCCAGGGTTCTAACCATGTATATACTTCAGTGCTTATTTAAGGTTTTCAGAGTTGTCACAACAGACAAGGAAACTGAAACTTAAATCAACTTTTGTTATCATATACTGGACTCTGTAATAGAAGGCCAGCTGAACTATTGATTGCGGAACAAGATATTAAGTGGGATTCTTACTGTTGCCTTAAGGCTTTGTCTGAAAACGAGAAGCATTAAAGTGCCACAGTCTAAAGAAAATTGCCGACACAGGGACCTATTAATTCCTCCAGAGCTTACTGAAAGGCAGCTAAACAGACCCTATTACCCACAATCATCACCTAGCAAACAAGCTATTGTAAGGAGATTACTGGCAAAATGGAGAGGGGAATCTATTATTCTCTCTGTAGGAGGTAATGCCTTTCCCATTTCTTCCCATGAGGTAATTCTCTCACCTCAAGAATTTAAATGAATGGAATGGGGTTCCAGGAGATGAGGTTCCAGAAAATGTCATGGCAAATAGATGGGGAAACAGGGGAAATAGTGACAGATTTTATTTTGGGGGGGGGCTTCAAAGTCACTGCAGATGGTAACTGCAGCCATGAAGTTAAAAGATGCTTGCTCCTTGGAAGAAAAGTTATGACCTACCTAGACAGCTTATTAAAAAGCAGAGACATTACTGTGACAACAAAGGTCTGTCTAGTCAAGGCTATGGTTTTTCCAGTGGTCATGTATGGATGTGAGAGTTGGACTGTGAAGAATGGCTGGAAGAAGCACAAGCTGGAATCAAGATTGCCAGGAGAAATATCAATAACCTCAGATACTCAGATGACACCACCCTTATCGCAGAAAGTGAAGAGGAACTAAAAAGCCTCTTGATGAAAGTGAAAGAGGAGAGTGAAAAAGTTGACTTAAAGCTCAACATTCAGAAAACGAAGATCATAGCATCTGGCCCCATCACTTCATGGGAAATAGATGGGGAAACAGTGGAAACAGTGGCAGACTTTATTTTTTGGGGCTCCAAAATCACTGCAGATGGTGACTGCAGCCATGAATTAAAAGACGCTTACTCCTTGGAAGAAAAGTTATGACCATCGTAGATAGCATATTGAAACGCAGAGACATTACTTTGCCAACAAAGGTCTGTCTAGTCAAGGCTATGGTTTTTCCAGTGGTCATGTATGGATGTGAGATGGATGTGAGAGTTGGACTGTGAAGAAAGCTGAACACTGAAGAATTGATGCTTTTGAATTGTGGTGTTGGAGAAGACTCTTGAGAGTCCCTTGGACTGCAAGGAGATCCAACCAGTCCATCCTAAAGGAGATCAGTCCTGGGTGTTCATTGGAAGGACTGATGCTGAGGCTGAAACTCCAGTACTTTGGCCACCTGATGCGAAGAGCTGACTCATTTGAAAAGACTCTGATGCTGGGAAAGATTGAGGGCAGGAGAAGGGGACGACAGAATATGAGATGGTTGGATGGCATCACCGACACAATGGACGTGGGTTTGGGTGGACTCCGGGAGTTGGTGATGGACAGGGAGGCATGCTTCGATTCATGGGGTTGCAAAGAGTCGGACACGACTGAGCGACTGAACTGAAACTGAATAACTGTTCAACAATGAGAACATATAATCTATATATTATTTTATGCAACAACATGGAGTAATTCCTCAAACAAAATGTTGCAAGAAAGAAGCCAGGACAAATGAGTATAGGCCACATTCAAATTATAGAAAGCATAAAAACAGGCAGAATTCATCTTAGGTTGTGAGAAGCCAGGATAGTGGTTATCCTTAAGAAGAGGTAACGGCTGTTAAGGGACCTGATGGGGGTTTCTAGGGTGTTGGGAATGTTCTGTTTGTTAATTTGCGTGCTGGTTATGACACAGGAAGGGGTAGGGCACAGCCTTTAAAAGAATGGCATGGCCTGTTGTTGTTGTTTAGTCGCCCAGTTGTGTCCGACTCTTTTGCGACCCCATGGACTGTAGCCCACCAGGCTCTTCTGTCCATGGGATTTCCCAGGCAAAAATACTGGAGTGGGTTGCCATTTCCTTCTCCAGGGGATCTTCCTGGCCCGGGATGGAACCTGTGTCTCTTGTATTCCCAGGCAGATTCTTCCCCGCTGAGCCACCAGGGAAGCCCAGTGGCATGGCCTGAGGTCACAGCATAAAGTGATTAGAAGCAACTAGGTCCAAAACGGACTTCCCTGGTGGCTCAGACGGTAAAGCGTCTGTCTCCAACGCGGGAGACCCGGGTTCGATCCCTGGGTCGGGAAGATCCTCTGGAGAAGGAAATGGCAATCCACTCCAGTACTACTGCCTGGAAAATCCCATGGACAGAGGAGCCTGGTAGGCTACAGTCCATGGGGTCTCAAAGAGTTGGACACGACTGAGCGACTTTACTTACTAGGTCCAAAATGGCCATGAGTTGTCTTTCATAAAGGTCAAACAGTGGGCAGTGGCCCAATTCCTGAAAATCCCCACCCTTTCCCTAAGATAGCTGGAATACTCCTCCTACTCATTAGCCTATGTAATTACCCAGCTCTATAAATTCTGACAGCCCGATACCCTGCTGCCTCTTGGGCCTCACACTCTTGAGTACTCCCTGAAGAGTTTCCTCCCTGAAGAGCCCTTCTTTCCCTCTACCATAGCTCACTCTTGAATTCCTCCCTGCACAAAGCCAGGAAGGTGTACTTGGAGGCCGTCCCAGGGACTCAGGTGTGACCACCCTCTTGTCCCCACACTTTCCCTCCTGCAACAGTTACAGGAATACGGTGAACTTCGATGACTCATCAAGCTGTACATTTATGACAGGTGTACTTTTCTGTATGTATATTATACCTCCATAAACAGGTTTTTTTTTTGTTTTTTGTTTTTTTTTAATTAAAAAAGGTAAGTGCCGAAGGGACTGACTCAGCCACTGCCAGGCTTCAGGGCAATAACCCTGGGGGCAGAGTGAGTGGGAACCACCCCACCAAGTGAGGAGAGAACAGGTTGAGCCTCTGGGGCCTGGAGCAGAGAGACTTGAGAACACTGAGCTGTTTGGGAATAGGATGGATCCTGAGGCTCAGGGGCCAACAGGCCCAGTGGGCCATTCCTAGAGCTTCAGCCCAAATTCATACCTAGGACACAGAGAAACATGTAGGCTGCCCAGGAACCTGGAAAATGATGATCTCATAAAAATATATCATTCAACTTTAACAACTCATTATCATTTATTTTAAAGCAAGCAAGGCAAAATCCATCCTATTCAAGGAACTTTGGTCTTAGTCTGAAAGACTAAATGCTGGAGGACAAGGACACAACATATAATTTGATCCCAGGGGAGAAAAACAGGCCTCTCTCTTGCTGTTGTAAATTATGGATAGAAAAAGCTTTCCTTTTTCACAAGTACTCAATGTCCTCTCAATATGGTTCCTCAACTGGTGACCTCAGGACTCTAGAAAGCTCCTCAGTCACGTGTCAAGTCCCAGTCAGGGAGTGGATTCCTCAACCATTTCCCACGATCTCTGATATTAAGGAGACATTATACCCAGAAATCTTACCCCGTATGGTTTAGAGGGCAATCTTGGCCCAGTACTCTTAGAGCATCAGCTCTGAAATGTGAATATGTCAAACAATCATACAAAGTGCTTTTTTTTGGGAGGTGGGCCCTTCAGATTGGTTAATTTCTATTGATCTCTCTTCAACTGATTTTTTCTTCTGTTATTTCCAATCTGCTGTTAAGCTCATTTGGTGAATTTTTAAATTTTGATATATTTTCAGTTCCAGAATTCCCATTTGGCACATTTTTTTATAGTTTCTATTTCTCTGCTAAGAGTTCCTATTTATTAAATCATTACAAGTAATCCTTAATATGCTTGAGCATTTTAAGAGCTACTTATAAATGCCTGTCCACTAATTCTATCATCTGGCTCATCTTGGGGTCAGTCTCTGTAGTCCATAAATGACCTTTTCTCTTGAGAAGAGGTAATGTTCTCCTATGTCTTCTGTTTACTAATTTTGGATAACCCTGGACATTGCAAATGATCACTGCAGAGACTCAGGATTCTGTTACACTTCTTGGAAGAGTATTTGGTTGTCTGCTATAACATTCCAGTGACTTGGCTATGCTCTAACTCAAGCTCTGTCTTCCCTGCAGTGGATGGCAGCTTCATCTTCTTTAGCCTCAGCTGGACTGCTTGGGGTCTGCCCCCTACACCCACAGTTCAGGGGTCAACTAGAGGTTTGGACACAGCTCCAAACAGAACTTGGGATTCAACCTGTGTGTTTTCTCCTTTGCAGGTCATCCCCCGCAACTCTCCAGGTGCTGCAGTGTGGCCCTGAACTCTGTCCTCCGGGTAGTCACACCAGTAAGAGCGAGTGTTTACTGAGTCTGAGCCGTCCTGTTTGGTATCAGCTGGGCTTGCTCTGAGACAGATAAGCTATAAAGCCTGCAGACCCATCCAGTGCCCCTGCTATCTCCCAAGTGGCCCCGTCATTCAAACGTTGCCTCTGCCTGTTTAGGTTGCTCTCTGGTGCCTTCATGTAGTTGTTTTCATATTTTGCCCAGCATACACAGTTGTCTTCTGTGGGAGGGCTGGTCTGATAAGAGAAATTCCACCATTACCAGGAGAACCCAGGCCCTGGTGTGCTAATATAAAATTGTGCAGGGTCAGGCGCCCCTCCCAGAGGATACTGATTCAGTAGACTTGGGTGAGGCCCAAGAGCCTACACTGTAGAAAGACTGTTCAAATACCTCCTATCACACTGATTCCTCCTTATTTATTATGCATATACTCACAGAAAATCTAACCTAAGCTATATTTATTTACCAGAGAAAAACAACCAAAAATGCATACTTAACCACCAGTGTTGGTGACCCAGCAAAGCCCATGGGTCCCCCTGAAGGAGCGCAAGCTCAGGACTGATCCAGTGTTTTCAAGACACAGCATGGAGCCATGGGGATGGCAGAGCCACAGCAAGCAGACCGAGGGACGCTGGGTCTGTCCCTTAGCAGCGGGCCTGTAGACATGGCCCCTTCAGAATCCCCGTGTGCAAAGAAAGGAAAGGACTGATTCAGGTCAGACTGGCAGGGCTTAGGAAAAGCCTGCAAACTGGAATCCTGGCTCTCCCTTACAGTGGCTGAATTTTAAGCTACTCAGGACAGACCACACGTACTTCCTCACCACTACCAGCTCAGTACCAGCACTCTGCCCGACTGGAGTAGGCACTCAATAAGTATTTGCTAAATAAATAAAGAAAGTTATTTTCTGGTGCAGGAGGTTATCCAGTGAGTGATCTGGGCCAAAAGGCACTATGCATCGGAGAGAACAACCTCTCCAATGAGAGCTCTTATCAGGAAACAAAATCAAAACACCCTAAGTGGCTGGTCATTGAACACTACTCAATCTGAAAGCCTTCTAAGACTGGCCTCACTCAATTTTCCCACCAAAGGGAGGCTCAATTCTTGCACTTATTTTAATAACACCTGTATCACAGGTACACTTACTGTATTGGAATTTTCTTGAAATTCAGAATCTGTGGACAGAAGGCTTAAATTCCTCAGACAAAGTGAGTGATTTGTATCCTGTGAAAGAAAAAAAAAATCTAATTGACAAACAATTGGGATTTACTGTATTCTATTATGTAATAAAACACTTGATTACAGCGTCCCTAAGATTCCAAATGTCTATAAAATAAAAAACCATTCAAAACAAAGGCTACCTGAATTATTTCAATTTTAAAAATCCTGATATTCTTAAGAAGAAATTGTTTACGTTCGTAAACACGGTTAGTTGAGTTTAAGAATTATCTCATGACTCAGGCTCCAGAGTAACAAAAGCTATAATAACATGAAATCAATAATATTTGTGAAATTGGTCTATCATTGACAAAGCAATTTTACATGACTTCATTTACTATTAATATAATCCTCTGTAGTATTATTTCACATTCCCATTCTAAGTATGAGAAAATTAATGCTAAGATTAGCAGTGAATGGTCCCAAAATCACTAATTAAATAACACAGACCCAGTGCTTCTGACTGAAAGTCCATCTTCCATTACTTCACTATGTCCCCAGCATGGGCATCTCAGGGACTGTCACTCAGAGTGGTGCCGAGGGGTTACTATTCCTATATGGGTGTCTGGGCTAACTCAGAATTCTGGATTCCTAGAATGCCATTGTGATTCAGATACTTTATGAGGTCGCCTTACTTTACCTCATGCATCATATGTTCTGATTCGTGCACGTATTTAACAAATACTCACTGAGCATCTACAATGTATTAAGCCCTGTTCCAGGCCCAGGGATACAATAATAAAGTCCCTGCCACCAGAGAGAGGGGGCCAGACAAGAAACCAAAGAAATATACAGTATATAAAACAGTAAAGGGAGTGGAGAAGGCCGGGGAGGAGACGTTCTTTTCTCAGATCAGGAAGGGACTCAGATAAGGTGGCCTTCGAGCAGATGCTGAAGAAGGCAAGGGCCATGCACACTGGGGAAAGCGATTCACGCAGAGGGCACAGCACACACAAAGGCCTGGAGGCAAGGCGGGCTTCCTCAGTTCAAGGAACCACAAGGCCGACGGTGCAGCTCAAGTGAAATCAAGTGAAGTAAATGAAGAGACAAGTGACCAGGCCACAGTGTCTAGGACTTTCTGGACCACTGTAAAGATTCTAACTTTTACCTTAAGTGATATAAGAAGCTACTGAAGGGTTATAAGCAGAGGACAGACATGATTTGCCTCACTGTTTAGGAAGATCAGAGTGGAGTATCAGTGGGGAGAAGAGAGGAGAAAGGTGCTAAGAAAACCACTTAGCAGGTCGTTGTAAGAATCCAGGCCAAACAATGACAAGGGCTTGAATGAAGTAATCAGATCAGATTCTAGAAAGATGGAACTGATAGACGCTGGTGGGTGTGTGGAATGAGGGAAAAAAAAAAAGAGGAGTCCAGGATGACTCCAGTATTTTTGGCGTGTGCCACTAGAAAACCAGAGGTGCCATTTACGAAGATGTGGAAGACTGCAGGAGAACAGGTTGGACGCGTCAGGACTGGGAAACGTAGGTGACAGCTGGGTGGAGACATCGAGTAGGAGGTTGAATACACGTCTAAAGTTCAGGAAGAAATCTGGGCTAGAGATATAAATTTAGGACTCAAAGGCAGGCCTGATAGCTTTGAAAGCCTAAGACTAGAGCAGATTTGCCCAATGGGGAGCTAACAGTCAGCCAAGAGATGTGAAGTCTGGACCCTGTGCACCAGGGCCTCCAATGCGCAGAAGCTATTGGTGAGAAACTGTGATTGTTGCAAAATGAGAAAACTGATCATGACTTCATAAATGCAGCTTTATGGACAAAGACTCTCAAATCTTAGTGTTTTTATCTGGTTTTACAGACAGTGAGACTGAGGCACAAAGAAGCCACTTGCCTAAGGTCATGTGTCTAGTGGTGGAGCTTGGATATGAATTCAGACTCTTCACAACCAATGCTGTTTTGCCTCCTATGATGGGGGCGGGGAGGCGGCAGACGGTCAAGAACCAGGCTCTGGAATCAGATGGTCTGCCTAAAGGGTGCTACTTACAAGCTTTGGACACTTAGGCAAGTTATTTAATTTCTCCTTACCTCGGGTTTCTCTATCAGTGGTATGGGAATAACAACACTGACCTCTTGTAAGCAAGATAATTCACTTAAGAAAACTTAGCATAGTACTTGGTATACAGTAAAAATTCAGTAAATATTAGTTATTATTACCAATAAGACACAGGAGGAAGAGTCCTTTTAAAGGGATCCTTTTCTGTTTAAAAATCAGAAACCACAGAATCATGTTGTCTCTGCCCAAATCAAAACCATATTACATACTTTAAGAACCTTGTTATTCTAAAGGGGATCAGTGAGCTTCCACTTTATTTATACAATAGTAATATAATAACAGTTCTCACTTTTTGGGTGCAAAAGACATAAGGTACGTGCCCAATACCATATCAGAAGTAGTAACAGTAAATTTATCCCAGGATCTCTCTGGAAAGAAGCCATAGAGGAGAGGGCTTGGTAAAGAAAAACAGACAAAACCACCTAAACCTATACAGAGGCTTGTCTGTGGTTCACTGCCTTAAAGGCAGTGGCTATCGAACCATTAGGTCTGCAAACAATTTTAAAGGGCAGGGGACTACCCCCCCACCCCACCCCCAGACTCCACCTAGTTCTCCAGTGATGGATTAATGGAAGGGTAAGCAAATCATTAAACAGTGTCCAAAACTCAAGTTCAAATGTACCATTTTACATGACATGAATGGGAAAATAACACCCTTTGAGAGCACCTGGCCGACCCTTTGGTAGCCATTCTGAGACCTCTGGTTCCAGGACACCTCTTCCACCAGATCTGATGGAGGGGAGGCGGAGTCGAATTAGGGGCTGACGCACAGGGAGCCTGGTGAAATTTCTGATTTCTGCCACCCCCTCACGAAGACATAGATCTTGACACTGATTCCTTTTCTCTAGCTAACAGATTTAGAGAGAAGGCATTTTAACCGGAGACATAAGCAACTGTCACTGTTCTATGGTGCCCAGATCAAAACGAGAGACAAAACACTCCACACCTCTGATCCGTTGTGATTTAGAAGTGCACTGTATGAGTTTCCTTTGTTATCGTGACCTTTCATGTGACTTTTGAGACTGTACTGAGTGCTGAATGTTTTCTCACAGCCATTACTGGGGCAGAAAAAGGGTCTTTCACCTGCAAGAATGAAAAGAGGTGTTAATTTTACCATAAAATCATTTCACTGGATTGAGACATCTACTTTCCCCTAACATAGGGAGGTAAATATGCTAATGAGGGTTCAAGTAATACGCTGGATCAATTATCCACAAGTTAATCAACCCAGTCCTAAAATTTAATGCAACGCAAAGCACTGAGAATGGCCTGCTCCTAGGAAGTTAAAAGAGAAGCTAGTTTCTTTTTTCCTCCCTCAGATTCTTTACTGAGTATCTCTGAATTGGTTTTATTTCTTAAGGTTAAGCTCCTGAGTCCAGTCTTTAGATCCTTTTTAACATCTGAGAGGAACTCAAACATTATAGGTGAAGGCCAACTGATTAGACTTGCTCTCTCCACAAAGCTGTACAGGTTTCAATGGAAACACACGTATTTACTGGCTCAACGAAGTTTAAAAGATAAAAATTAGCCTGAACTCACCAGTATGTGTACGGACGTGAGTTTTAAGGTGGTGGCTTGCCGCAAATGCTTTTCCACAGCCACATGATCACACCTAAGGAAGTTGTTTAAGCAGAAAGGAGAGCAGTCATTAGCTAATCGACCTTCATCTTCTGTATCTCTTTTAAATACAAACTTAAAACCGCTCAGAACACTATGATCAGACTGACAAAACGGGTTTTACAGATGGGAATGATGACAGGTCCCTGGAAAATAAGATGACAAACCTAGGATGAGAGGGAGAGGCTGGCCCAGGAAACGTATTTCTTGTCCTACAGGTAAGGTACATGCTGAGAGCTCTGACAATAAAAGCCTTTTGATGAATGACACAAGAGAATTCTGTTGACAATGAGAATGCATATGGAAAATCTACTGCGGCAAATGAAACATAAGGAACATCAGTGATGGGTACAGAGGCTTTCACATAGGCACAGGGCCGGAAATACAACACCAGAGCAAAATCAGTTAGAATAAACTGGCTACAATGTCATCTTCAGAGAACTTTTCTCTTTTACTTTCTTGATGACTAAAACCAGAGGTAATATTTCCCTCCTTAGGACTCCAAGGGCATTTACCTGCACGCTACTTTTATGGCACCTGTCATTCCCAATCTTATTTTATCTCTGTGTGCATACATTTGTTATCTCTTCTCCTAGATTGCAATTCCTTTGAGGGCAGGGTCCATGTAGTCCTTCACATCTGCTGTGGTTCTTGCACACAGCAGGCATTTGGTCACTATTTACATGAATGAATGCATATACTTATAAGCAAAAATATTTTATTTCTTTAAATAGAAAGCGTCTCTAAAGCATTTTACTTTTTAAGTACATAAAATCATTACATCTAAAGCCCCATCTAACATTCAAGAAAAATTAGCAGTTTTAATCATGACAAAAACACGTGTAATTGAATAGAAATCAGAATCCCCTTGACAGCCCTATGGGGAAAAAGGCAACCCAAGCTTCACAGCAGCTGGAGAGTAACCAACTAGGATCCAAATATTCTTGCCTTTAGAGGGGCCATGACTCAGAAATGTATCTGTAATTCTTAAAAAACACACTTCCATTAATTGGTGTTTAAGAGTTGACTGTCCCTGATGACTTTCTGATTTTTAGATGTCCTAATGAGATGAGTGATTTGAGAATAGAAAGGCAGCATATTTAATGCCATGAATGTAACAGCAATCCCTCCTGCCTAAATTCAGAGACATGTTTATAGGCAGTTTTCAGTAATATATCTATGTTATGTTTAAGACAGATCCTTACAAACTGATTACATCATTAAAAGCATCATATAGTCACTCCAAAGTTGTTTTTCAATCCCTGCTGAATGCCCAGAACCGCACTACATGCTGTGAGCACAGGGAAATTAGATGATACAACTCCTTCCTTCAAGCTTATATTTATACATGTATCAATTCAATATATGTGTGTTCACATATATATATAAATGGAAATCTATAGATAAAAATGGATGCTCCTAGCACTGTTTACAATAGCCAGGACATGGAAGCAATCTAGATGTCCATCAGCAGACAAATGGATAAGAAAGCTGTGGTACATATACACAGTGGAATATTACTCAGCTATTAAAAAGAATACACTTGAATCAGTTCTAATGAGGTGGATGAAACCGGAGCCTATTATACAGAGTGAAGTAAGTCAGAAAGAAAAACACCAATAGAGTATATTAATGCATATATATGGAATTTAGAAAGATCGTAATGATGACCCTATATGCGAGACAGCAAAAGAGACACAGATGTAAAGAACAGACTTTTGGACTCTGTGAGAGAAGGCGAGGGTAGGATGATTTGAGAGAAGAGCATTGAAACATGTGTATCACCATATGTGAAACAGATCATCAGTCCAGGTTTGATGCATGAGACAGGGTGCTCAGAGCTGGTGCACTGGGATGACCCTGAGGGATGGGATGGGGAGGGAGGTGGCGGGGGGGTTCAGGATGGGGAACATATGTACTCCCATGGCTGATTCACGTCAATGTATGGCAAAAACCACTACAATATTGTAAAGTAATTAGTCCCCAATTAACATAAATTAATTTTTTTTAAAAAGACGCTCCTATAATTTTGTATGTACACATGACATATTACAAAGCAACCACCAAACAAGTGATTAAAAAAAAGCAACCACCAAACAAGTGATTAAAAAAAAAAACAATACTTGCACCACTAGCTTAAGTATCTTTACGCCTCATCCCCTCCTTCCCTCCTCACCTCTTCTTAGGTAGGTATCCTTGCCCCTGTGCTCAGCATCTCATTCTCATACTGTCTGGTTACTTGTTCTTTTCTACCAGAGCAGACTAAGGTTCTCAGGAAGAGAGCCTACATCTTAGCATTTCTCTAGTACTGATGAGGGAGTTTCAGTAAACGCTTCATAAAAGTAAAGGGAAAGAATAAGGCAGAGACGCCATTACCCACAGAGCAGGTGGAGACGCTCTTGGACCCTGTCACCCCCTCCTTCAGTCTGCAGTAGTTTATAGCTATCCTGGGGAGAGCAAACACTGCCCAAAGAACTAGCAAGGGGAATTTCCTTCCCATTTTGAAAAATACTAGAGTACATCAAGACGCCCCCCCCGAAACCTAATCAGTGATAAACAGAAAACAGCAAGACCCACCGGAATGGCTTTTCTCCTGTGTGGGTCCGAATGTGCTTCCTCAGGTCACTGAGTGTGGTGAAGTACTTGCTGCAGCCTTCAGACTCACAGTTAAATGTCTTCCCTGTGTGAAGCCTCTGATGTGCTTTCAGCCTGCAAGACACCCCAGAGAAATCCCCTTTGTCATAATGCACGCCAGAGCTTTCCCACGTCAGCTTACTGTGCATCAAGGTCAAGTACATGAGAATTCCACAGTCATGATACACTAACGTCAACATTTGGTGCTCAAAGAGCCATTCAAAGAATTGTACAGCAGAGTCATGTTGGTGTGACCCTGAAGCCAGGCTGCCTGGGACTCAAATTCTGGTCTGCTCTACCAGAAAGGATCTTGACCCAGTTACAAAACCTCTCTGCTTCCATTCCCTTTGCAGCACACAGGACACTGCCTGCCACGTAGTGAGTGCTTTTTAGGTATGTGTGCTCAGCTGTGTCCACTCTTTGCGATCCTATGGACTGGAGCCTGCCAGTGTTAGCTATTATTGTGTTTGCTATGTGATAGCCAATGCTGAAGACTAATATAAGTCTCCTGATATAAACAGGAGAAAAGAGAAATGGCTAATGAGTAGACCACTCCCCACTTCTTGCGGGAAGAAAAAAGTTAATCTTCAAGCTGAGGCTGGGAAGGAAATCCAAGAATCCTTAATACCAAGCTCCTGAGCCAACAGGAGATATTATTCCATACCAACTACTAAAATCCTCAGGCTGGGATGTCATTCTGGGAAATACAGATCCAGACACAAAGCTTCTCTGACTGTAACCGATCCAGGATGTGTCCATGTTTAAGTAACAGCTCCTCTGAGGAACTGTCAGCAGCTGAGCGCAGCTGCCCTCTTTCAAGCCCTGCATGTGAGCGTCTGCCCGGTGCAGGGGGAGCGCCATGGTTGCGGCAGAGCCAGGCTCGGGGGCTGGGTGCTGACCTGTAGAGCGTGTTGAACGCCTTCTCACAGCCCTGCACGTCGCACTCAAATGGCTTCTCCTTCGTGTGCACCCGCACGTGGATCCTGAGGCTGTAGGAGGTGAGGAAGGCCTTGCCGCAGCCCTCCTGGTTGCAGACGAAGGTGTACTCCCCTCGGTGGGTCTTCTGGTGGGTGCGCAGGTTGCCTGCTGTGCTGTAGGTACGGGGACAGCCCTCAAAGGTGCACTGGTACCGCTTTACCTGGCAGACGGAGGACATCTTGTCAGTGGCACAACAGAGCTGCCCGCCTAACTCCCCCAGAGCTTGGCTCTTGGGAGAGGCAGGTGAAATACACAGGCTTCTGTCATCGACACAGAAAGCACCTCTAACACAAGGGGGAAATCTTCCTGCTGAGCAAATTACACGGGGGCAATAAATGAGAGCAACGGGCGAAACAAGGCAGAGGAAGTTAAATACTCTACATGAATATAGGACCAATGTCCACTCAACACCCACGCCCTAAAGTGGGCACATACTACTACACTCACCCACACTCACATAGACTCTAAGGCTCGACTCAACATCCTGTCCTCTGAGCCTGTAACCTGATGAGAACCAACCAACATAAAACTGAGTTTAAAACATTCTGAAATTTATATACTCAGTCATAGGTGCCCTAGTTCAGTTATATACCAGCATAGTCTCTTCTATAACTTCAGATCTACAACATGAAAAACGTGTATCACAGATTTCTGGGAATATCTGGTAGTACAGCGCTTCTCAAACTGCTCCTCCAGGTCCCCTTCCCTCACCACCCTTCCTGGAAAGTGTGCCATCCGCAGGAGCCTCCACTTCCTGTAGTGCCTGTGGAACCACTCAGCAAGCTGCCTTCACCGGATGAAACCATGCTCTTGAGCTTGTTGGTGCTCAAACTCTTTCCTTCTTCCCAATTTTCCTTTAGTATTGGAAAAAAATTTCTCACTGATGCCCTCTCCTTCTGAAAACGCGTCCTACACCACAAAGCAATTCCGTGGGGCTCTTTGTCTTCTTCCCTGTGTCACTCACTCCTTTTCTTTAACTTCTACATATAGGTTTAGCCTAAAGCTTCTCTCTCATCTTCTGAACCTTCCCCATCTCTCTCCTGGGAAAGAGGAAGCAACACAGCCTTGGCTGGAGAAAAATGAATACTGGCACTTAGGTTCAGGACTTTGAGCAGGTCTTTCCACGTCTCTGAACTAAAGGTTCTTTATTTTTACACGGCAGAACTGAATGTCCTGCTGTCTCATGGTGCTTGTAAGCAGAACAAAATGAGACAAAGCCTCTGTGAAAAGACTCTGTCAATGTCCTGATGCTATACATATCAAGGCACTGCTGCTGCTGCTGCTAAGTCGCTTCAGTCGTGTCCGACTCTGTGTGACCCCAGAGACGGCAGCCCACCAGGCTACCCCGTCCCTGGGATTCTCCAGTCAAGAACACTGGAGTGGGTTGCCATTTCCTTCTCCAATGCGTGAAAGTGAAAAAAGAAAGAGTTCTGCCTGATCTTCAGCTTTAGCAGACGCCTTCCCCCTTTACTCCTCATCGTTTCCACGCTTTAGTCTGCTCTTGCCACACTACTGGCATTCATTCCACAGTTACTGAGCTCCTATACCCCAGGCAACAAGCGAGACACCACAGATAAAAGGTGAACAAGACAAAACGCTCTCCTTTTACGGAGCATCGTTTTAAGGAGGCACATGTGCACAGATGATTATAGACGGTGCTGAGCTGGGCGATGCACACACCCATGGTGCTCGGGAAGCATACAAAGAGGGAAGCCCAATCCTTCTCAGAAAGACTGGGCTCAGTGAGGGCTTGGAAACAGGCATTCTGTCTGAACTGAGGGTGTGTTTTGGTTTGCCTGCTGGTCGATTTTTTAGGGAGAGATGGGCATTCCAGAAAGAGGTAACATCTTGAGAACTACATGCAGAGATGAATGAGAACACTGGTCCAAGAGACCACAAACACACCTCGGTAGGTGAGAGACTGGAAAAATAATCTAGAAAAATGAGTGAAGGCTCCTCAGCTAAGCTGTGAAGTAGAAGAATAGGACAACAGGGAGCCAAGATATCTTGGTTTTAACCAAGACAGCAACACAACCAGATGAGGGGTTTACAAGAGATCATTCTGGAAGCCTATGGAAGATAGACTGGAAGGGTAAGCAAACAGAAGAAGAGGTAGCAGAGGTTAAGAGAAGGGGGACAACTGTCCAAGACAGAGGTGAGAAGAATCCAAACTAGGGAAGTTGACGGGACTTCTCTGACAGTCCAGGAGTTAAAACTCTATGCTCCCAATTACAGGGGGCATGGGTTCAATCCCTGGTCAGGGGACTAAGGTCCTGCATGCCACATAGCATAAATAAATAAAGTGACAGTGGACGTTATGAGATGAATCCAGAGAAAATAAAAGGGGGGAAATGAGTGTCTCTAGTGACAACAGTGTGCTGAGGCAGGGTAGCAATGGGGAAAGGCAAAGTCAAGATCAACTCCCAAGATTAGGGCCTGGTTGACAAAATAGATGGTCACATACCAATTTTGGACTGGACAGAGGGTGGGGAGAGGTGATAAGTGGGTTTGAGGTACTGCCAGGTAGCAATGTCTACTAGGCACACATATAGGCTGGAAGCTAAAAAATAAAGTCTAGTGCAGGAGTTTCTGGTACACAGATAATAGTTGCCTTTACTATATAATAAAGCAGGCTGGTTCAAGGCCCAACCCTGCTACTTACTGTGTAACTTGGGGAAAATTACTTAAGGTAAGTCTCCAGCTCCTATTTACAACATGGAGGAAAGAAAATCAATCTTTTTAGGGTTGTTATAAAGATTAGGGATAATTTGTGTAAAGTATTTCAACACAGAGACTGGCATATAGTAGATGCTCAATAAAATCTTGGCCACGAGGCCAAAGGATGGGCTCCTAAACGTCACCAATGTTTAGAGAACTGGTAAAAAGAAGAGACGCCATTGATGGGTGAATGGGTGACAGGACTGCGGAACTGGGAAGAGAATGAAAAGGAAATGGACGCCACAGGAGCCAAAAGATAAAAGGTCTTGAGGAAAAGAGAATGGTCAGGACATTTTCAGAGAAAACAAGGAAGACAGGAAGGACTATGGAAAGTGTAGGATCCAGCAGCTAGAAATTCACCAAATACTAGCAAGACTAGTTTTAATGGACTGATAAAGCCAGAAGTCTGGCTTAAAGTGAATCATGCGGGGCAGGGATGGAGACTGGAGGTGCAGATTGGCAGCAGAAGTGGACTTCTGAGTTGATGAAGTCTTGTTTGTGTGAAGTAAGATAGGTTCTGAGCATATTTGGGAGGAAAAAGGTCCTGGAAGAAAGAAGCTGAGGATCTGGGAGGAACATAAAGATGACAAGGATATTTAAAAGCCCAGAGGGAGGAAAAGGCCTGAGGTAGGGAGGAGGACATCCGGAGGATCTGATGTTAGGGTGTGGCGACTCAAGGGCCTTTTGGGCCACGTGGTCTCTCTTACAGCTACTCAGCTCCACTGTTGTATGTACGTGGAAGCAACCATTATTTGTTGTTTAAACACTAAGTTGTGTCTGATTCTTTTGCAACCCCAGGGACTGTGGCTGCCAGGCCCCTCTGTCCATGGGATTCTCCAGGCAAGACTACTGGAGTGGGTTGCCATTTCCTTTTCCAGGGGATCTTCCTGACCCAGGGTTTAGGCAGACTCTTTACCACTGAGCCATTTGGGAAGCACCGAAAGTAACCACAGACGGTACATAAATGGACAAGCAAGGCTGTGCTCCAAATAAACTTTATTTATGGACAATGAAATCTGAATTTCATCATTTTCATATATCATGAAATAATGTTCTTTAGATTAAAAATAATTTTTAAATGTGAAAACCATTCTACACAAACAGGCATCTGTTTGCCAAACTCTGAAAACCTGTGAGGGTGGGGAGGGAGGGGCCCTGAGTCCTCCCATCTCCCCTGGGCTCCAGGTCCTTCTCTCAAAAGCCCAATCCCTAGTAGGATTTTGCACAGGATTTTAAGTTCCCCAGACAAGGGGTGTCCTGCTCATTCACCCCCTTCCCTTCCCTAGACCACACCGGAGGTGATCCATAAATACTCGCTGAATTGAACTATTGACCAGGCATTCTCATGTCTCAGGGCCTAGGTTTGAAGCCAATCACCACCAGATTTATTCTAAAACAGTGTGCACACATGCCATTTCCCTGCTCCGATGATAAAGTCCCAATTCCCTAGCCTTGTATTCAAACTCCTTCAAGGTCGTCTTCAGGCCAGCAGCAGAGAACTGTTAAGGCCCACAAGGGACAGTGCCCTCTTCCCTAACTGCAACACTAGAGTCCCATTTGCCTGCCTCTGGACTCTCTTTTCTCTCTACTGGAAATGTCCAGTTCCTTTCTTCTCTGCTTTTCCCAATCTCTTCCACTCAAGCTTCACCACCTCCAAGGCCCTCCACTACCATTCCATACCTATGTGACAGTGCCCTTCTCTGAATTCCAATAATATTTAACTATACCACTCACTTGACACTTAGCTTACACAGTTAATTATCCTCTCATGCACATGTCCTGATTTCTCAAGACGGAAAACCTCTTTGGTACTTCGAGATAGAGATTTCAAATGATCACTGACCAGAGAGGAGAACCATGACTGTGAATGCTCTAATTAAGGAGTCTGCAAGTCTCAGTCACAGAGCTTATGACAGTGGTGAATGACAAGAGCAGAATTTCCTTTTTAAGAAGCTACAGCAGTTGATAACTTTCTAAGTAACAAGTGAAATTAACTACCCATTCCTGTCTCTCTGCCCTGTCAAGCGCTGCTCTCATCCAGGTTTTCTTACTTGGCCAATTCAAGCTTCCATTATGTGTTCCTTCCTCAGGAACCTGTTCCCTGACCCATTCCTATCCCCTCCCCGAATGAGAAGAGGTATCCTTATTACAGGGGCTTCCCAGTTGGCTCAGCGGTAAAGAATCTGCCTTCCAGGCAGGAGACACAGGTTCAATCCTTGGGTTGGGAAGATCCCTCAGAGAAGGAAATGGCAACCCACTCCAGTATTCTTGCCTGGGAAATCCCATGAACAGAGGAGGCTGGTGGGTGACAGTCCATGGGGTCACAAGAGTTGAACTCATCTCAGCAACTACACAACAATTCTTATTACAGGTTTTCACGGCATCCTGGGCTTCCCTGGTGGCTCAGATGGGAAAGAATCCGCCTGCAGTGTGGGAGACCTGGGTTCAGTCCCTGGGTTGGGAAGATCCCCTGGAAGAGGGCAGGGCACGGCCGCCCACTCCAGTATTCTTGCCTGGAGAATCTCCGTGGACAGAGGAGCCTGGTGGGCTACCGTCCATGGAGTCGCAAAGAGTCAGACACGACTGAGCGACTAAGCATGGCACATGGCATCCTGTACGTCTTTAAAGCACAGAATACCAGTAAGATTAAATAATTACATAATTAAATAATTTACATAGTTATCTATTTAGATGCTAGGCACCGCAGGGGCTGGAGAACAGAAAGCACCAAGCAGATACCTGTAAAGTTAAACAATGAACCGCTACTCTGCAGTGAGACTGCAGCAGGCTCCAGGAGAGCAAGGACCACATCCGGCTCATCCAGTTCACTACCCCAGCCTCAGGTACCGGCCCTGGAGAAGCGGCTTAGACTTACTGAGTGAAGGGAGAGATGACTAAACAAACAAAACTAAACCAACAGGACTCACTGCTGAGGAAAGTAGGGGCAAGGGCTCTAAGAGACAAAGGGACAGAGTTTCAAGGAGGAAGGTCAACCAGGTTAAATACAGCAGAGGTGACTAAGGAAGCATTTCTTAACACTCAGCTTCACAAGATCAGAACCAGGCCAGCAAGACTAGTGTCACTGGAAGGGTAAGAGCACAAGCTGGGACTTAGCAGGCTGAGAAGCTGGGAAAAGGGAGGAGATGGAGATAATGAATAAAACTACTCTTAACACAAAACAGCGGAGGGGAGAGGCAGGGGAGAGGACCCAGCCTGAGGACAGTGTGTGGATTTAGCGGTGGGACACGTGGCTGTCAAAGCAAGTGCTGCCCAATACTACACTGAATAAACGTGTGAGCTCACCCTGTCTGAAAGAAGGCAGTCAACTCGAGTGCCAATACTGTCTTTCAGAATCGTTTTTAAACAGCATCAAATATCACAAAAAGGGAAAACAAACCACCTCAAACTGGATCAGAGCAGGAAGTTGCAAAAAACCTCCTTACTCAGCAGAGGTATTGCAACATTTGGTACATTTAAATACAATGAAACTTTATCACGCATGCACGCATTCAAAAAAAGTTCCGTTCCAGGGATTATACTGTCCCAGGAGATAGGAATACAGAAAAAATGACTCCTGCTCTCTAGAAGCTCAAAGTCAAGAAGAGATCCAAACAGACAAGAATAGGGTGTGAGCAAATGTACAGATGTTAGAATATAGGGAAATATAGAGAAAAAGACTAAGAAAAGCTCAGGAGGCAGGAGAAGAGGGGGCGACAGAGGACGAGGTGGCTGGATGGCATCACCAACTGGATGGACATGAATTTGGAACAAGCTCCGGGAGTTGGTGATGGACAAAGAGGCCTGGCGTGCTGCAGTCCATGGGGTCGCCAAGAGTCAGACACGACTGAGCGACTGAACTGAACTGAACTGACTGAGAAAAACTCAAGCTTGGGGATGACTAAGAACAACTTCTCAAAGGAGGCAATGTCCAACCTGAATTTAAAGAACTTGAGGGACACATAATTAATTGACCTGTCGAAATTAACCAGAGTAGGGGACTTCCCTGGTGGTGCAGTGGATAAGAATCTGCCTGCCAATGCAGGGGACACAGGTTCGATTGCTGCTGGCCTGGGAAGATTCCACATTCAGCAGAGCAACTCAGCCAGAGCGCCTAGAGCCCGTGCTTCACAAGAGGAGCCACTGCAGTGAGAAGCCTGGGCACCGCGACTAGAGTAGCCCCCACTCTCAGCAACCAGAGAAAAGCCAGTGTACAGCAAAGATGACCCAGGGCAGCCAAAAGTAAATAAATAATTTTTTAAATAAAAAAAAAATTTTTTTAAGAAATTAACTAGAGTACCTATAACATGAACATGTCACCAATTCCATCGGAAAACACGTTTCTCCAAAAGAGCTTAAGTACTGCATCTTAAGCTCTGATGAGGGAGTTAGGGACCTCAGATACAGCACAGGCTGGGATTACTGAGGATGGGGTCCAATGTTCCATAAAGGGCAGAAGGCATAAAAGTTTTCAGATGTTGATTTATCAAGTGTTCTGAGTAGTTTTAGAATAGAGAAATATTTTAAAAAGATGATTGCCCTTGTAAGTTAATAGAAGCAGAGAAGGAAAGGTGAAATGAGATAAGCAAAAATAAGAAAATTCCACACCCTGCTTATTTAACTTATATGCAGAATACATCATGAGAAATGCTGGACTGGAAGAAACACAAGCTGGAATCAAGATGGCTGGGAGAAATATCAATAACCTCAGATATGCAGATGACAACACCCTTATGGCAGAAAGTGAAGAGGAACTAAAGAGCCTCTTGATGAAAGTGAAAGAGGAGAGTGAAAAAGTTGGCTTAAAGCTCAACATTCAGAAAACGAAGATCATGGCATCTGGTCCCATCACTTCATGGGAAATAGATGGGGAAACAGTGGAAACAGTGTCAGACTTTATTTTTCTGGGTTCCAAAATTACTGCAGATGGTGACTGCAGCCATGAAATTAAAAGATGCTTACTCCTTGGAAGAAAAGTTAGGACCAACCTAGATAGCATATTCAAAAGCAGAGACATTACTTTGCCGACTAAGGTCCGTCTAGTTAGGGCTATGGTTTTTCCAGTAGTCATGTATGGATATGAGCTGGACTGTAAAGAAGGCTGAGCGCCGAAGAATTGATGCTTTTGAACTGTAGTGTTGAAGAAGACTCTTGAGAGTCCCTTGGACTGCAAGGAGATCCAACCAGTCCATTCTGAAGGAGATCAGCCTTGGGATTTCTTTGGAAGGAATGATGCTGAAGCTGAAACTCCAGTACTTTGGCCACCTCATGCAAAGAGTTGACTCATTGGAAAAGACTCTGATGCTGGGAGGGATTGGGGGCAGGAGGAGAAGGGGATGACCGAGGATGAGATGGCTGGATGGCGTCACTGACTCCATGGGTGTGGGTCTGGGTGGACTCCGGGAGTTGTTGATGGACAGGGAGGCCTGGCGTGCTGCGATTCATGGGGTCGCAAAGAGTCAGACACGACTGAGCGACTGAATTGAACTGAAACGAAACACTGGAAATTCTAGGAGACAACAGCTTCAAAAAAAATTCAGAAGTGGGACTTCCCTAGCGTCCAGGGGTTAAGATGTCACTGCATGGGGCGCAGGTTCAATCCCTCGTCAGGGAACTAAGCTCCCCACGTGGTGCACAGGAGGGAAAAAAAAATCAAGAAGAGAAAAAAAGCTGAGTTTCTGCTGGAGGAAAAAGAAATGAGGCCAGCAGAATTAGATCCCACACACACTAACAGTGCCATTGTCAGTAAGGAAAGGAGTCTCTGATTCTGAGCACAGAGCATCTGAAGTGAAGTGAAGTCGCTCAGTCGTGTCCAACTCTTTGCAATCCTGTGGCTCCTCTGTCCATGGGATTCTCCAGGCAAGAATACTGGAGTGGGTAGCCATTTCCTTCTCCAGGGGATCTTCCCGACGCAGGGATTGAACCCGGGTCTCCCACATTGGAGGCAGACACTTTAACCTCTGAGCCACCAGGGAAGAGCATCTGAACATACTTATAAATCAATGTTCAGCCTGGCTCTGCCCCCTCCTTCCCATCCCTCTCTCCAGCACCACCTCTCTCCCCACACTGTGAGTGATCTCCTCTCTCCCACTCCATCATATGCAACCAAAGAGCCTGTAGGAGAAATGGAAGAGCTCCGCATTGCCTACCACAGAGCTGAATTCACTCAGTCTCCACGCCTCAGCCCTGTACCTTTAGGGAACCAGTGCCACCCTGCTGCCCTTCACGTCTCAGCCCTTCTCACAGCTAATGGGCTTCAGTGTACGATTCTTGCCTCAGAGTATCACGAAAATACAAAACTATCAGAATCCTGAACACAGTGCCTGGCACATAGCAGGCACTCAAAAGATGCCAGCCACCTAACCCTTTTGCCACTGCCAGCAAAACAGGAGTCCTCATTCTTTAGCTGTAAGAGCCCTCAGCTCATGAAATAAGCCAGTCATGGGGACGTAGTGCACAGCATGGTAATTACAGTTAATAGACATGTACTGTCCATCTGAAAGTTGCTGACAGGGTAGATTTTAAAAGTTCTCTGCTACTGCTAAGTCGCTTCAGTCGTGTCCGAATCTGTGCGACCCCATCGACTGCAGCCCACCAGGCTCCCCCGTCCCTGGGATTCTCCAGGTAAGAATACTGGAGTGGTTGCCATTTCTTTCTCCAAGGCATGAAAGTGAAAAGAGAAACTGAAGTTGCTCAGTTGTGTCCAACTCTTCGCGACCCCATGGACTGCAGCCTACCAGGCTCCTCCGTCCATGAGATGTTCCAGGCAAGAGTACTGAGTGGGGTGCCATTGCCAAAGTTCTCATCACGAGAAAAAGAATGGTAACTAGACTTGTTATGGTGATCATTTTGTAATATATGCAAATACGGAATCATTATGTTGTATGTCAATTTTATCTCAATTGTAAAAAGTTAAAAACAATATTTAAAGAGTCCCAGCTTTGCTTGGTACCCCAACTGCCCACCATGGAAGGAATTTTGGGGGGCCTGCTCTCAAGAAGGCCAAGAAGTCCAAAGGAGGAGGGTGAGTGTCTGGAAGGTTACCTGTGACAAGGGCTGCACCCTGAAGCCCTGGAGAGGAACTACAAACATGTTCTCCTTGTAAAACGTGGTTCTAAATGGTGGGTCACATTCCACAACCATATTAAGACAGTTCAGCAAGTCAAGGGTGACTGGGCTCTAGGGTACCCAAACACACAACGTATAACCCTGTTACAGGAGAAAACGCCCCACAAAGAGCTCCAAAAAAAGACAGTTTAACCTTTTCTTTAACAGGAGGATCCGTCCTTCCATACCTGCTTCAAGACCATGTGGGGCACTTCCCTGGTGGTACAGTGAGTAAGATTCCACTTGCAGATGCAGGGGACACGGGTTCAATCCCTAGTCCGGGAAGAGCCCACATGGCACAGAGCACCTGAGCCTGTGAACCAAAAACCACTAAGTGCACACGGTGGAGCCTGGGAACCACAGTTTCTCAAGCCTCTCGCCCTAGAGCCCACACTCCACAGAGGAGAAGCACCGCAAGGACAGGCCCACGCAACAGAGAGGAGCCCTCTCCACTCCGAAACTAGAGAAAGCCCGAGCACAGCAACAAAGAGGAGTGCTGCCAGAAGTAAATTTAAAAAAAAGAAAGAAAAAAGAAGCATGTGGGCCTTCAAGGGAGAGAGGACATTCACCAAACAGGCACCAGGCACGATCCTGAACGTTTTATGCATCCCCTGTTGTGCATATATAAATGAATAAATCTTATTTCACCTTCACGAAAAGTGACAGGCTATTTTTATTTCAATTTAAAAAAAGAAGAAATGGAGCAGCTTGCCCAAGGCTACTCAGTATATACCAGAACAAAGATGGAACCTAGGTCTAACTTATCCCTGTGCACATCACAGTGGAAACAATTTTAAGAATAAGCTAGATTTAAATAAGAGAAAAACATGAACATTCAGATTCTTTCTCCAATGTCCTACATCGAAATATTAGCAACCCTCAACAGGTACAGCCTACATACCATGTAAATCTGAGAACTGTTATTCCTGCAGCATTATGCTGGAAAACCAGTTGGAGTGTAAAGTCACCCTGGTCTCTCTTCCAAGCCAGTGGGCCTCAGTGATGGAAATGCTGATGGCTGAAAAGAAGTATGTGACATGCATGCCGGCATGTGGGAGACAGCATTCAACTGGCTTCATCTGCTGGCAAGGGAAAATGCTTCCAACGCTGGTTTCCTACCGAACCCTGCGCCTTCGGCCTCAGCGGTCTTCCTTCCGGACTCCCCAGAGTCTCTCTGAGTGAAATCACTCAGTCGTGTCCAACTCTTTGTGACCCCATGGATGGCAGCCTACCAGGCTCCTCTGTTGTGGGATTTTCCAGGCAAGAGTACTGGTGTTGGTTACCATTTCCTTCTCCAGGAGATCTTCCCAACCCAGGGATCGAACCCAGGTCTCCCACATTGTAGGCAGACGCTTTACCATCTGAGCCACCAGGGAAGGGCAGGGATTATTTCTTTGTCCTTCCTGATATTTGACAAACGCTGATGATACTCAATAAGTAAAAGCTTGTGGAAAGAATGAACAGATCCTCAACACTAGCATTTCAAGCAGAAACTGTCTCTGTCCTAGTTCTGCAGGGCAATTCTGTGAGAATTTACAAGGGAATCTGTAAAGGAAGATAATCACGGTGTGCAAAGACTAAAAGCGGGCGGGTCCCCTCTGCAGAGTCAGCAACAACCAGGTTTGTCTGAAAGGATCCTCACACTGCCTTAGGGATTGATAATGAGCAATGAGATTGGAACTGGGTCCCCAAGGTAAAGAGCACGTTGCAAAAAGCTTTGAAACACTAGAGTCAAATTTCCCCCCTTATTCTATATCTTAAAATTTGTCACACTAAAAAAAAAAAAGATCCCTCAGAATGTCACTGACCAACATAGCAAGCAACCCAATTCATTAAGCATCCCTGTAGCTGTGCTACTTGGTAGAAAAATATATTTTCTCCCAATCAATGCTCTGGGACACTCTGGTGCATCATAAAGAGCATATTTGGTATGTGACTCCTGGGTTTCTTCACCCTTCTTGGCCAACCATGCAGCAGAGAAGTGCAAGGTCAGTCCGGGGGTGAGGGGAAACACATTCACTGATGTGGTTCAGAGGAAGTAACTTGACAGTCCTGAAATGGTCTTGGGAAGGGCATAGATGTAAAAAAGTTTAGGAAACCAGTGACTGCATGAACTGATGAAAGGAAACATAGCTGCTTAGAAACCTGGAGTAAAAAGGTATTAAAGGAGCAATTCTTAAGAAGGCTGACCCTGAGGATGACAGGTTCTCATTCTGACAGGTCAGAGTGACAATGTTTTGATTTGCGAGCTTCTAAATCATTGACTCGATGAACTTAAGTCTTAGCAAACTCTGGGAGATAGGGAAGGACAGGGAAGCCTGGTGCACTGCCATTCATGGGGTTGGAAAGAGTTGGACACAACTTAGCAACTAAACAGCAATAACAAGTCAACAGGCAGACAGCAGTAAAGTAGCAAGTATAAGAATAAGACAGGTGCACTTTGGATGGGAATGACCAGTGGCCCTGTGGGAAAAGGCAGGATCTGTAGCAAGGTTCTGGCTGGTTTATTTTTGCACAAAACAAGCACAAGGGAGAAAAAAAATGAAGTAATAGGTAAGCCAACCACACACTATAGCAAACAATGGAACAATCTAAGGTAAACAGGAAAATCAAGCCAGAATCTGACTCAGAAAATAAGCTGCTTAGGAAGCCAAGAAGACTAGCTATCAAATGATTTGATTTCTTAAGAGTAACACCTGGGCATAGAGATACAGAAAAAAACCACGTTTTTTTTTGCATTTTTTTTTTTTAAGGTGGAGGTGGGGGGAATGTAAAGAAATCATGAAGAGTGTTATCAGACAGTCATAAACACTGGCCTCTTCATACCAATTAAATCGATTTAAATGCCAAGAAATAAAATAACATCGCCGTTACAACAAAAGCTACAGTTCTGATGGTGCTCCAGGAAGGCGAGTCTACTGAATGTCTGGTCATTTAGCACAATTTTCAAAGACTGAAAGCCATTGTGGCTTCTCCCTCAACCTGGAGCCAACCCCACACCTAATGATTTCAATGAGTTTCTAGAAGCTTCAATGTAGGTCTCATGGATAGAATGGGAAAACATGGTGGGAGGAAAAGAAAGCACAATGGGCTAAATCCATGGTGGACTGAACAAGGTACTTGTCTTATTCAACATGATTATCAAGGTTCAAAAGACATGAATGGTAAACCAGGCTTGCAAGTAGGACGGAGTGGAAAAGTGACAGCTCATATCACTGGTTGCATAATCCTCCCTTCCCCACCATCTCCTCCTTTTCTGCCTAGATCAGCGTTTCCCAAAACGTGTTCCACAGAACACTGACCATGGAAATAAGACCTGAAAAAATGGTTTCCCAAGTTCAAAATATTTGGAGAATTCTGCATTTCCTTCCTTCTTGGTTATTATTAAAAGCTCTTGAGAAATCTCATATTAATAAACAAATCTCTGTCTTGATTTAACTTAAATGTTTCCCGAACATCTGCTCTTGAAAAACTCTCACATAGTAATCATTAACTGAGGATGGCCCACAGTTTAGGCCCTAAGCCATGTTCAGATTTCCTCTGCTAAAAAATGATCCAATCCCCTTACTTACTACTGCCTCATCACTTTTCTTCCTCCAACTACCCTATTAAAAAAAGAGAGAGAGAGAGAGAGAGAGAAACCTTGATGCTTCCTGCCTCCTGTTTCCTCACCACCCACTCACTTCTCCATCATTTGAAACCTGGCCTCAGCCTCCTGTGAACGTCTTCCCACTAGGTCATCAACTGCACAAGCAGCAAGCTAACGGCTCATCTTCAGCCCCTCGATCCCTCTTCAGGGTCACAAAAGAATATTCATATTTCTTAAATCCCTCTTCCCTCAGCTTCTACAGCATCGTGTTCCGCCCATCTCTGGGACTATGTGAGCTCTAGTTCCTCTTTCTCTTTCTAACCCTTAAATTCTCAGAACAAGGCTTATTTCTTCTCCCTTAGGTTATCTGCCCACAGTTTGAACTACTGCACTTCCATGGATCCACAATTCTCATCCCAAACTCCTTCCTTGCCTTCAGATCCACATTTCCAAACAGCTTCTCAACTCGTTCACTTTACTTTTCTCCAAGGATATATCCAATATACTCCAACCAGTTCACCAGTTTCCCCACCAAATATTCTCCTCTTCCTCTCGATTCCTGTTAATGGAATCACCATTCTTGGAGGGCAAGGGGGACAGGAGAGTCAGCTGCTTTCTCCTCAGCCTGCATAGAGCACTCTGAAGAGGCCTCAAAGTACCTATCACAGTGGACGTGAACTACTCAACTCACTACTGAGATCTGGAGCTCCATGAGTCATCTGTGTGGCCACTGTGCTGAGACAGAGAAGACACTCAACATGCTTAGAGAATCAGACTCAATTTACCACTCATCCTCCAAACTTCAATAATAAACCTCATTCTCTTATACTCCAACAAAAGCTCTGGATTCTTTCCACGTTAACCTTCATCAGACTCAAAGGAAATCCCAAACCTAAACTGAAACCATCTTCTAACCAGGCAATCAAGCTGCCACGGCTACCAGAGCAACATTTCTAAAACGCTACTCTAACCACATCACTCCTTAGCTCAGACACCTTCAGTGTACTTCCAGAACGCAGTCCAGACCCGCTGCACGCTATCACTGCCTTCCATGTCTGGATGTCTGCTATCTTTTCATCCTTCTCTTCTACAGCTCCCTGTGTTCTAGTCTAGGGGCAGTCTAGGAAACCCAATGCCTGTTTTCTCCTGTAAGTAAAATTTTACTGGAATACAGCTAGTTGACATTTTAGGCCAGACAATTAATTATTTGTTGGTAGGGGGCTCTCCTGTGTACCAGAATGTTTAGTAGGATCTTTGGACTCTACCAGTAACATTTCCCCAAGGTGACAACCAAAAATGTCCTCAGACATTGCTAAATGTCTCCTGGGGGACAAAAGTATCCCCAGCTAAGAAACAACAGTCCAGAGATTTTCAAGTGTTAGCTAACAGTAAGATGTCTAATAAAATACAGACCATGTATTAATTATAGTTCAGTGTCCAGATGAAGAGATAAGAGTCGCGTGGTATTTGGTGCCAGCTGACTCACACTTCTGAGACCGTGTTCAATTACAAATTTTAAGGCCTCTGGAAAATTGGAACTCATACACTCAAAAGTGACCAGGATGCTGAGAAACTAGAGGAAGATGTCATAAGAGAGACACTAAAGTCAGTGGAGAGCGTGTAGAGAAACCCATGATCTTTAACTACTTTGACGGGTTGCCCTCTGCGGGAGGAAGGTTTAGCTCACTGCTTAGAGAGGAAGATCTAGAACCAGCGGGCAGCAGCTGCAGGAAGGCAGATTCTTGGCTTCATATAAGCCAAAGCTTTCTAACAATCAGAGCTGGCCAACAAACTTTGTATTAAGCTGAACTGTGGAACAGTGTGCTCTCATCATCCTGGAGGTATTCAAGCAGAGACCAGAGGAACTGTTGCAGAGAGACTTCTGCATGAGGTGGGAGGTACGACACGATGGTCTCACTAGGTCTCCCTTCCAGCTCTGAGATTCTAAGCCTAGCAAAGGAAAACCATATGCCATGAATCAAATTCTCCAGTTTCAAGGCCTGAATTACAGTAAAAGAGAAAAATATTTTGCGAAATGATTTACCCAATGGCTGTTTAGCAACGTCTGACAGTTAGTCCCTGGCACTGTAACTACCAGGGATCTACGAGTTGGCCTGCAATTAGTTCCTGGAAAATGTATATCACTACCTTTAAACCGCATCTTTTACTCTGCTAATTATCACCACTTTGTATCAAGCTTCACAGTTTTCAAACATTGTAATAATGAGTTACCTTATGCACACTAGCTAAATACAAGCATGAAAACTTTTAGATATACTGCCTCTTGCTCAAGTTTCTTACAAAAGAAAGCTAGCCTTTACTGTCCACTACATGTTCACTAATAAAGCATACTCCAGCAAACATTCATTTCTCCAAAGCAAAGCATTTTTACACAACACAGTTATTTCTGTATCAGAGACATGGATTTACCTCCGTGAAATGTCTATTTTATTTATGATCTGAGGAGGAAATTTGGAAAAGTAGCAATTTAGCTTTCCCAGATTTCAACATAGCCAAACACACTGAAAGTTTCAGAAAAGAGTCACAACAAAACATGAAGCATATACTGTTAAGGAAAGCCACTGTAGGTCCTGATTCCAGGGACTCTGATACTCCCCGGCTGAAACTGCCATCTAGTGTGGTTTAAGGACCATCCCCAAAGCCAAACCGGGCCCTCACCCACTGCTTTACTTACTTCTTTACGTTTTGTTTCTGGACATTCCGACTGCAGAGTGAGGGTTGCACCTTCAATATTTCTTGGCATAGGCGTGGAACCAGGGTTTATTGTTAAATGGATCTGATCTGGTGAGATAATGTGTTGCACGTAACCCTGGGACATTGCTTCATGATCTATTAGATGAAAGCCCTCTTCACCCCCTACTAGAAAAGGCAAGTGTTCTCCGCACTGTCCATCGTCATCTTCATCCTCCAAAGCGCCAGGGTCCTGCTCGATAAGAACAGTCGTCCTATCGTAAACAGTTCCAGATGAGGAAGGCACCAGTCCGTTCTTATCCACAAACCTGAGCATCTTGTCATCCGGGGTCAGGTCATCTTCCTCTACCTCAAAGTAGCTGATACTGTCGTCTGGACTGTGGTCCCCCATGGTTCAGTTGTGCTCAGCCCAATTGTGAGAAATGGAAAGGCAGTGACCTGTCTACAAGAGAACAAAGCCAGAGTCAAAGTCATAAACCACAGGACCCAGGGACCTCACCTCCACAGCAGTCACAAGACTTTTCCTCTCCATATAAGAGCAGGCCAGAGTAATGAAAAACATCTTCTTTGGGAATTTCTTCTTTAAGTTGAAAACTATCAAGTCATTTTGAAGGAAAAACAATGCCTTTTTTAAAAAATGGAAGTAATGGGAATTCCCAGTGGTTAGGACTGCAGAGCACCCAGGTTCAATCTGTGGTCTGAAAACTAAGATCCTACAAGCCACTTAGTGCGGCCAAAGAAATTTTTTTAATTAATAAATAAAATAAAAATTTTTAATGGAAGTAATAAGTAGCAGCTCATAAGACCTTCCAAATGTGCCTTATTGCCAAACACTGTGAAGGTGAGTCAAAATACTTAAGGGGAAACAGGGACAAACTGTTTCAGGGCTGGATTGTTATAAATCTTAAAGAAAGGAAGCTCCAAATGAAACAGTGAGGCAGTAAGTCTATGGTGGAAGAAGCAGAGCTTTGAAGGTAGGGTCACCTAGCCACAAATCCTGGCTTTCCTACTTACTGCCTGGGTAATTTTCTGTGCCTTACTTTTCACTTACGTAAAGTGGGACTGGTAATTCCTGTTCTCACAAAACTGTTACGCGGAGTAAAAGACATAATGTATGTTAAAACGCAATGTCTGACCACAGCAGAGGAATCAAGGGTGAATCTCTTCTCTCCATCCCAAAACAGATGTTTCAGTTTCTGGGTAGTGGAGCTGACCCCTAATCAGGTATATCTAATGAAGATCACTTTATCTATTAATCTCCTAAAACAATCTGGTGTCCACTAGAAGCTAAGTTTTATAGGGTGCTCTCTGAAATGAGGGAATGATGAGTCTTATTTTCGTCCCTAGGCATGAGGAGTTCAGGAGATGTCAGTTAAATGAATGAAAGACTTGCAAATATACCCTCTTGGAAGGATATATACTCTCTTGGGGAAAATATCAAACTTGAAGTTTTCCTGTTTTGGAATAGTGATTCTTCTTTTACCTGCAAACACACCGGTTCCACAAACGCGGGTTTGGCAGACAGAATAGAGAATTTACAAATAATAGTACATCACTTTTAATTTTCAGTCTGGCTTTGCATTTTATCTTTCTCTTCTGTTTCGGATCAGAAAGTGAACCTTTACTCGGTAGGGAGGCTAGACACAGCGGTAGTTACCAGAGACAGGCCAGGGGATCTGATCCCGGAGGAACCGGCCCGACCCCTTGCTCTGGCTTACGCAACCCGGTAAATGCACATTTCGCTGCATCTGAGAGGAGAGATAAGAGCACCGGGGGCCCCACTGGGCTGCCCCAGCACCACAGGCGGCAACGCGGAGACCAACTGTCCGGAACAAACAAGACCAGAAGCTTTGAGGGTGCCAAACGAAAAGTACAAACAGAGCACCCTGAAGAAGAGACTGGGAAAAGGAACCTGTCTGGGATAGTCCCCCGTCCAGGGCTACACGAAAAAACCCGAAGTCAGGCTGGGGGGCTCCAAGCCGGGAGAAGAGGGGCAGGGTCCGGATCTCCATGGAAACAGGGGAGGGGGGCTGGATACTCATCCCCATGGAAACGGAGGAGGGGTGGGGTCCCTATGGTAACCGGTATGGGGTCCCTCCTGGAAAATGCTTCAGGAGGAAGCCTAAGTCCCGTGCCTCCCGGGAAGTCCCCAGCCCAGGCCGCGTCTAGTTTCGCCTTTTACCTCCGCGGCTCCCGGCAACGGCGGCGGCGGCAGCAGCTTCTCCCCTCCCCAGCGGCACCATGATTGCCCCCACCTTCCCCGAACGTCACTTCCGCTTCCGCTTTCCGGAGGAAAGAGAAGATACGGGCTCCGCCTCCCATTGAAGCTTCTGGTTGGTTTAGTCAGTGTGGGGGCCGAGCCTCCAATTGGCGAGCGCGAAAGGGGCGAGGCGGGGCGGGCACCGCGGAGACTTCGCTGGGCCGCGAGTTCTGCCCGCGCGGAGAAGCAGCCGCCTCCTGTGCGGCTTGCGGGGGTTCGGAGTTCCGCTCTGCAGGCACCAGACGCGAGGAAGATGGGTCAGACCCGCTGATCACTAGCCCAAGTCGCCTCAGCGGGGCCTGCGCTGCGTCCCCTTGGCAGCCGCAAGCACGACGGGAAGGACCAGTTAGCCGCTGAGTTCCGGCCAGGACCGCAAGGGGGAAACTGGAAAGCCGCGGCATTCCCGCGTTTCTCCTGTAGCGCCAGCTTCCCCTCCTCACCCAGCAAAGTTAGTAGGCCAGGAGGGCTCCAGAAAGGAATCCTGGTCCCAAACGGCAGAAATGGAGAGTATTCCAGGCCTGGCCAGAGGGCGCCGCCACCTCTTCCCTCTCTCACACGCTCTTTTAAGACGCCCGACTCCCTCCTCACTCGCCTGCCCAGGCCGTGTCTCCCGTTGTTCCCCTCCAGAGGACTGCCGGCTTCTCCGGACACGCACCCGGGCCAGGTAACGCCACCTACTGGCCATTCCCTTTCTTTAACCGTTCACATTGTCAGACAGCCTGCCCGTATCTAAATCACTACACTGCGAAGGAGTGGTGGTGTTCCAAGAAGCTATTTTGAACGTGCTTTCATTCTGCTCCAGACTTATAAATGCCTGTTAGATCTAGCTGTCAGAACTTCTTATCAGCCACAACCGTCTTCCCTGTAAGCTACTTCTCTTAGAATATTCAGAGTGGGACAACCCTCAGAAATTAGATCTGGGGTCAAGGGGTTGGGCCATGCCTGTACTAGCTCTTCCTTGAAAAATGTAAATAGTGGTGCTTATCACCAGACTGCCAGGCAAATATCTGTCTGGCCCCTGACCAGCTGCCCCCAGTGCTTAAGCCACAAATGTCCAGCTGCTGAGACATGCCATCTCTAAAAAGATAAAAACAAGCAACCACTGTTAAAAATACATTTATCATTAAAATATATTACACAAGAGGGAATGCATTATATACAGTTGGGAGGATTTGTTGGCCTGGTAAACTCCACTTGTTTCACCAGAACACCAGTTTCTTCAGCATTTTTATTTTCAAGCCACTGTATTGCCCTTGGAGGCTAAGTGGCCAGTTCCAGAGATGTTGAGCCATATTTATGAGTGGGAAGCAGGGCAGAGTTTGCATATGTTACACACATGTCCTTGGACAGAGCGCTGAAAGCACCTGGAGAGGCTGTGTGGCCTGTTTATCCAGCAGCCTCCATTTACATTCTTTGTATTTGCATCCTCATTCATCCTTCAAGACTCCAAAGTTTGTTCAAATATCTGATTGTGGGGAGCTCGGCCCAAGCTACAGGGAAGGCACTGTATGCCTTGGAAGCAGGTTGAGCACAAGGAGTATGGCTGTTTAAACGTTTAAAAAAAAATCTGTTAAAAAACTAAAGTTGAATGCTGCATGTCAGTTTTACTGTGGTGGATTTCCCCTCAATGTCTTCACAACTCGCAGCAGCACTGAGTGTGATGGTCATGGCGGAGAGGGTGGCCTGGGCTCAAGAAACAGGCAGCTGCCTCTCAGGCTTCCCTGTGGGCTCATATCCTCTTAGGGCAGCTCTGGAGCTGAAACAGGTGGGGCTGGTAACTGGCTGTCTCAGGCAGAATAGGAGAGGAGAGAGAGAGGCTCGGGGTGAGTGAGGAACTGGTGAACAAATTCTTGAGCCTTCTTCTTTTCTGCCATTTCAAGCTTTTGGTGACCAGCTGGGTTTCGAAGCAGCAGGCTACCAAATATGCTGGCTGCATGAAAAACACAGAAAACACAGAATTCAGCAGAAGTGCTACTTATTCTCGTGTTCTTAAGGGTGGGGAGGGGTGCCCCCATGGCAGGGTTTCTGCTTTAAAATAACTATCTGAGGGTAAACTTTGCCCAGAGCTTGAGGTTTTAGTTCTACTGCAGTGGACTTGGGACCTTCCTCAACCACACTTGGGGCTTCCCTGGTGGCTCAGAGGTTAAAGCGTCTGCCTGCAATGCCGGAGACCTGGGTTCAATCCCTGGGTCGGGAAGATTCCCTGGAGAAGGAAACGGCAACCCACTCCAGTACTCTTGCCTGGAAAATCCCACGGACGGAGGAGCTTGGTGGGCTACAGTCCACGGGGTCGCAAAGAGTCAGACACGACTGAGCGACTTCACTCACTCACTCACTCAACCACACTTCTTTAATGAATCAGTTTGCAGAGTGCTTTCCACACATCCTTGGCTTACCTAGAATATTATCATCCAGATGGTTTTTTGCTGAATTTTTCAGCAGTTCTTGCAAAAACGCCATCAAATAGGTGAAGACATTTCTGTGGCACGCAGGAAGGGTAGTAATGACCTGAGAGAGGGAGAATTGATATTTGTCTTTTTGTTCATTCAATCATTTCTCCAGTGCCTGTTATATTCCAGGAATTGAGTATACACAATCCAGGTACATGAGAAAGACTGTGTGTAGAAAACCCTGATCACTCGTCACAGGTGCCAAAAGAGAAGCACAGATCAAGTGCTATGTGAACTGAGAGGTCAGATTTCTAACTGCATGTTCTCAAAAGTAAAAAACCTCTCAGCTGGGTCTTGAATATAAGTGAAGATACAGAGGTAAAGGACTAGAGCATTTAGGGCAAAAGAAAGTGTAGAAAAAGGCAAGATGAGGAAAACAGTGAGACAAGAAGAGAGAGCCCATTGTGAGAAGTCAGTTTTGGTAAGAGCACTACTGTTTGAAGCCTACTGTTCCCTAAGCCTGGAACGGTTGATCAGGCTAGAATTCAACAAGTACTCTGGCTATCTGCATTTCAGAATTGGTAGTGAAGCTTGTACAAAATAGATTTCAAAAGAGATTCTGATTCAGAGGAGGTGGAGTAAGGCTCGGGAACCTGTATTGTTAGCATATTTTCTAGATTATTCTGCTCCAGCAGGTTACTTATGTGTACGACTAGGTGAGATCATAAAAAGTCCCAAATACTGGTTTAAGAAATTCCTTATTTGGTAATGGAGAGCCTTTCTGAATAACGAGGACCTGATGAGAACTTTTGAACACCAAATATAATGGCAGTTTGCAAAACCAATTCGCAGAAGCAGAGCGTGAATGCAGGGTCCTGAACCGAGGAAAGTGGAACTCGAATAGAAGAAAGAAGAGTGACAGAGTAAGGGGACCGCACATGTGGAAGGTGAGAAGAAGAGGAGGAAGAAATGACTCTGTTTTCGGGCTGAGTCAGTGGAATTATGGTAATGCCATTAAGAGGAAAAGGGACATGAGAGGAAGAATGGGTTTGGGAAGGAAAGACTTGGAGTTGAGTTTCTAAGACACTGCATTTGGGAGATGGCAGCCACTTTGTTCCTGTAGGCCCCATGAGACCCAGGGTTACAACATGAACACGGCAATGGTCCACGCTTGCGCTCACCTGTTTACTTGCTGTGAGGTTGCCGGCACACTCCAAGCAGTTGCGGTAGGCGCTGTAACAGATGACAGGCTCTGGCAGGCTCTCCAAGAAGAGCAGCAGGGCTTCAGCCACAGAATGATTGCTAGCAGCTTTGGGCCCATCGTTAAGGAACAGATGCTGCTGCTGCCATGGTCACTGTTAGGAAAAGGCCCGGGAGCCAGCACATGCCAGAGTGCTGCGTGCCCAGCCAGGCGCTCTGCTCAGTGCTCAGATGCCGGACTGACATCGTGAAGGGGCCAAGCTGTTAGCTTAGCTGGGCTCTCCTAAATTCCTGATATATTGGTTGCTTAAGGTTGTAAAGTCTTCTCTATGCAAACTTTAAATAAGTAAAACATGATAGCTGAGTTCACAATGTCTGATTTTGAGCCTTAAAATATCACCCCTTCCTTTTGCTCACTTCTCTTACTCATATGGACACACACACATATACACATGGGCACACAAACATCTGAAAGGATACAGAGGTTATCAATGGTCCCAGTATCTAAACAGTCCCTGATATGATCAAATTCCGACCTCAGGCCTGGCTGCTGAAACAGATCTTCCTGAAAAAAGGAAGAGAGTCACAAAATAATTCTATTCTCAGAAAGGCAGCAATGATTTCCTGACCTAGAAACATAATCACCAGCAGGGTACAGAAAGGGAGAGTGTGTTGAGGCTTTTGAATCACCCCAGTAGACAATGTGATGTAGGCTGATGTGGCTAATTCATCTCTCAGGCCTTCCCAGTCATGCTCCCACAACAGGTCTTGAGCACAATAATATATCTATTATGAGAGAATTCCCGGAATCCAGTGATTAGGATGCCGTGATTCCATTGCAGGGGGTGCAAATTTGATCCCTAGAGATCTGACCGAAGGGAAAACTAAAGTAGCTATGGTCCCTGCAGTGTTAAGAGGGATTAACCAGAAAAAAAACGAACAAACAAACAAAGAAGATATATCATTTATAAGATGGAGAAAGTTAAAAAGGTATCTCAGTGCTTTGAGAAAATGAGATTATGGCAATAAAGGTATTTCCATGAGTCCTCAGTTCAGTTCAGTCGCGCAGTCGTGTCCGACTCTTTGCAACCCCATGAATCGCAGTACGCCAGGCCTCCCTGTCCATCACCAACTCCCGGAGTTCACTCAGACTCATGTCCATTGAGTCCATGATGCCATCCAGCCATCTCATCCTCGGTCGTCCCTTTCTCCTCCTGCCCCCAATCCCTCCCAGCATCAGGGTCTTTTCCAATGAATCAACTCTTCGCATAAGGTGGCCAAAGTAAGGGATTTCCTGATGGCTCAGTGGTAAAGAATCTGTCTTCCATGAGTCCTAGGATCCCGTATATTCATTTGTTTTACAAAATGACTCAATGCCCAATAACTGAACAGTAATATTATATGTATTGCTCAAAAATTACACCTGAAAGGAGCTCTATAGAGAAGGTAGATTAGCACAGTCCTTAAGGTGACTTCTAGAGATTCCCTGGGTTCAAATCCCGATCCTGCCCATTGGTCAGCTCTGAGACCCTGGCCAAATTATTTCACATTTCTGAGCATCTGTTTCCTCATTTGAGAACTACTGTGAGAACTAAATGAGGTTGTGCTGGAAAACACTTAGAACAGAGTTTGGGACACTGTAATGCTCAATAAATCTAGGGAAAAAGTAGAGAGCACTATGCTGAGAATGTACACTGCTCTGAAGTGGCAGAGGTGCAGCAGATCAGGGTTTCTATGGGTCTCCCTGGGCCCCAGACAAACCAGGCAGTGAAAGTGACCAATCTGATGGCAGGAAGCTTGCCCAACCCACTCTGGAAATCAGGCTTCTGACTCACGGCCTGAGGGTTCCACGGGTCCCTCTGCCCGTCTGGCTTGTCAACAAGTGAGCCCCTCCCGTTCCTAGAAGCTGGCGAGAGTTCCCGCAAAGGAGAGCAGGCTGACATTCTGAGAAGGTTTCAGATGCCCTTCTACCTGGGGGACCCCAGAGGCCCAAGGAGGGAGTATGCTCTGCCGGGAAGGCCCTCCCAGGCTGCTTCCCCTAGGAAGAATCGGGTGCTGTATGTCGTAGTGGGGCCCCATGGGAGTATGGCACGTGAACCTGTCAACCTTCACTCCACGGTGGAGGAGCAGCGTTCCACAGGTTCTGCAGGGGAAAAGTGTTTTTTGCCCAAAGTTCTCAGGGCTGATGCTCCTTCTCAGGGCAGCATGGCCTCTGTCAGGTGTGACTACCTCAGTACCACCTACTTGCTGGATGGCATTTCGGTACAGGTAATCCACCAATATCCAGAGCTCCTTGGGGATGTCCATGGGTTTCTCCAATTGGCTCCCATTATCTTCAGTCTGGAGTCGCATCAGAGTCTGAAAAGAAATAAAAAGCATCATCAGAAGGTCCACCAATGGAGCTTCCACCAGGCTGGCTTCAGGAGAACGCAGGATATAGGGACAGCAGACCCATGGAAGAAGGGAAGTGTTTTGATGTCCCTAAGCAAATGCTCATCAGGCAAAAATGAAATCAGGTGGCATGACCAAGGTATGAAAAGTGACTCCTGAGAACTGGGAGTGGCTTAGGGTAAGTAGTTTCAATGAATCAGGTGAAATATGTGGCATCTCAGAAACAAACATCCTGCCTGTAGCACTTCCACTGTCAGAACCAGAGAAATGGTGTGGTCTGTTGAAAAAAGAGCACAGACTTGGGAATCCCAAAACCCAAAAGCAAGGTTGAGGTCCAGGGTCACTACACAGACCCGTGACAAAAATCACTCCCCTTCTTAGGCCTCTGTTTTCAGGAGTCCCTAAATTAAAAAATGAAATGGAGGAAAAAGAAAAGCAGACCTATTGCCAAAAATCTGTCCAAACTGGCTCCCCTGTATGAGAATTATCTCCATAGGAGCTGTTTGTTTATTAATTTTATTATAGTTGATTAAGATGAGCACCAAAGAATGGATGCTTTTGAGCTGTGATGTTGGAGAACACTCTTGAGAGTCCCTTGGACAGCAAGGAGATCCAACCAGCCCATCCTAAAGGAAATCAACCCTGAATATTCATTGGAAGGACTGATGCTAAAGCTGAAGTTCCAATACTTTGGCCACCTGATGCAAAGAACTGACTCATTAGAAAAGACCCTGATGCTGGGAAAGTTTGAAGGCAGAAGAAGGGTACGACAGAGGACAAGATGGTTGAATTGCATCACCAATTTGATGGGCATGAGTTTGACCAAGCTCTGAGAGTTGGTGATGGGACAGGGAAGCCTGGCATGCTGCAGTCCATGGGATTGCAAAGAGTCAGACACGACTGAGTGACTGAACTGAAATGATAGTTGATTTACAATTTTGTGTTTGTTTCAGGTATACAGCAAAATGATTCAGTTATACATATATTTATTCTTTTTCAGGTTCTTTTCTTGTACAGGTTATCACAGAATATTGAGCAGACTTCCCTATGCTATATAGTAGGTCCTTGTTGGTTATCTATCTTATATATAGAAGTATGTATATGTTATTCCCAAGCTCTTGATTTCTCTCTCCCCACATTTCCCCTTTGGTAACCATAAGTTTGTGTTTAATATCTGTACATCTGCATATGAATCTTTTTAGATCTCAGAAAATTATTTTAGGATAATACACCAAGTGATGATTAAAATAAGGAATTCCCTGGTGGTCCAGTGGCTGGGACTCCAAGCTCTCACTGTTGAGGGCCCAGGTTTAGTCCCTGGTTGGGGAACTAGGGTCCCACAGGCCACGCAGCGCAGCCAACAAAATAAGCAAAACAAAAAAAAAAAGTGATGAATAAAACAGGAAAAGAAATAACTATCATGGGACAGGGACATGCATTATATTGGTATCTGTGTCTGAATTTCTTTAATATTATTATGAGGATCGAAAAACACAGCAAAACATTTCAGTTTTTCCATCAAGAGGTAGAGTCTTGCCCCATCCCTAGAATCTGGACTGACCTCACAACTTGTTCTGATCAATAAAATGTGGCCGAAGTGGTACTATGTGAGTTTAGAGCCTCGGCCACTGGGGGCCTTACAGTTTCTGCGCTCAAAGTCTTGCCACTACTGAGGGAAGCTCAGGCCAACCCACTGAATGACAAGAGCCCATAGCAAGGGAGAGGCCCAGTGAGCAGTTGGCTAACACCAAGGAAGTAAGGGAGGGGCTTCCTCGGTGGCTCAGTGGTAAAGAATCCTCCTGCTGATGCAGGAGACACAGCTTCCAGTCCGGGTCCATGAGGATCCCACATGCCAGGGAGCAACAGAGCCCGTGCGCCACAACTAATGAGCCTGCAAACGGCAATCACTGAGCCTAGCGCCACAGCTACTGAAGTCCGCACGCCCTAGAGCGCAAGCACCACAACTAGAGAGTAGGCCACGCCCACACGCCCTAGAGCCCAAGCACCTCGACTAGAGAGTAGGGCCCGCTCACAACTAGAGAAAAGCCCATGCAGCAACCAAGACCCAGAACAGCCAAAAATAAACAAAAATTATTTTAGAAGGAAAGAAAGAGAGGGAGGCCTCCTTGAACCCTCTGGCCAGCACAGCTGCCACTGACCACAAAAATGAGCCTGGGCGAGACCAGCAAAAGAGCCACAATGGAAACTCACATGAGAAGCAATAACTTGCTGTTGTTTCAAACCACAAAAAAATGTCTGGATGTCTGATAAACAGCAGTACATATCAGACAGCATAAGCAAACACTATGGAGGCTAGAGAATCCTCAGGTCCCTGGGAAGGTAGGCATGAGAACCTCTCACTTGACTGGCTGGGCTGCTACATCCTTCTAGATGTTTCTGTGTGGCAAGTAACTCACCAGCTCTCTAATGGTTTCTAGTGGCAAGTCCAAAATTGGCTCCTTCATGTAGCACAATGTGTGAATGGGCGATCCGAAGCAGCTTGCATGTAGTTCCCAGACACAGATAAGAAGTAATCCTTTCCCCTGTCCAAGTGCAAAACCAGAATGTCCTCAATTTTGTCTTCACCTGAGTTGAGCTTTGTAGCTGTGGTCTTATTTACAAATAGCTCTAATTCAATCTCAACGGCAGAATCTGAAAAAAAAAAAAAAAAACGTAAAAAGAAATGCTGGTTGGCGGGAGGCCAAGAGGAAAATGAGGAGAGAAGACGGGCTGGCAGAGGGTGGGGCATACAGAGTTAGGGGAAGGAAATAAGAGGTATCAGCCAACCAGCAAGAATTTACATGCTCAGCACTCAAGAGACTCCTCTGGAGGAGGGCTTGGCAACCCACTCCAGTATCTTGCCTGGAGAAACTTGTGGACAGAAAAGCCTGGCAGGCTACAGTCCATAGCATCACGAAGAGTTGGACCCGACTGAAGGGACCAGCGTGCACACACGCACATACTCAAGAGACACGTGAACAAGGAGTTTATGGTCCAAAGGGGAATCGAAAGCAGTAAACAAAAACATGAATAGGTAACTGCTATTAAATTCATGTTCTAAGTAGCACTGCTCAAGCCAGGTTCTACTTCCCTGGTGGCTCAGACGATAAAGCGTCTGCCTATAATGTGAGAGACCAGGGTTTGATCGCTGGGTCGGGAGGATCCTCTGGAGAAGAAAATGGCAACCCACTCCTGTATTCTTGCCTGGAAAATCCCATGGACGGAGGAGCCTCGTAGGCTATACAGTCCATGGGGTCCCAAAGAGTCAGACACTACTGAGCAACTTCACTTCACTTCACGCTCAAACTACAATTAATAAGAAGGTGTGGATCCAGTAGAAAATATAACATATTAGACTGTGAACTGTCTGCTTACTTTTGTTCAGTCACTAAATCGTGTCTGACTCTTGGCGATCCCGTGGACTGCAGCACGCCAGGCTCCTCTGTCCTCCATCTCCCAGAGTTTGCTCAAATTCATGTCCATTGAGTTGGTGATGCTATCTAACCATCTCATCCTCTGCCATCCCTTTTGCTTTCAATCTTTCCCATCATCAGGGTCTTTCCCAAGGAATCAGCTCTTCACATCAGGTGGCCAAAGTACTGGAGCTTCAGCTTCAGCATTAGTCCTTCCAATGAATATTTAAGAGTTGCTTTCTTTTAGGATTGACTGTTTTGATCTCCTTATTGTCCAAAGGACTCTCAAGAGTCTTCTCCAGCATCACAATTTGAAAGCATCAATTCTTTAGCGCTCAGCCTTCTTTACGGTCCAGCTCTCACATCTGTATATGACATGTGAACTGACCACAAAACAGGCTAACCCCTTTGCCTCACAGCATAACAGAGTGCTAAGGACAAGCTGGGAGAGAGATACGGGTGGTTGGGCTGGACATAATTTCTGGATGACCCCCCTATTATCTTCGCCACAAGAGCAGACAATTAGGAGTTGACTATAGTGAGACAGAAGGTGAAAGGGTTCTTGTTACAGCCACACCTGCTTCACAGAACACTTGTGTTTTCTCTGTGTGAAATTATAGAATATCCACATGACTGAAAATACTTTTGACATCAAACTCGCACCCTTTACTATTTTACATCTTATCTACGGATGGATCTCCATCTTGAGAGTCCCTTGGACAGCAAGGAGATCCAACCAGTCCATCCTAAAGGAAATCAGTCCTGAATATTCATTGGAAAGACTGATGCTGAAGCTGAAACTCCAATACTCTGGCCACCTGATGTGAAGAACTGACTTATTGGAAAAGACTGATGCTGGGAAAGATTGAAGGCAGGAGGAGAAGGGGATGAAAGAGGATGATATGGTTAGATGGCATCATGGACTCAATGGACGTGAGTCTGAATAAACTCCAGGAGTTGGTGATGGACAGGTAGGCCTGGCACGCTGCACTCCGTGGGATCACAAAGAGTCGGACATGACTGAGCAACTGAACTGAACTGAACATCCACAGGGCTTTGAAAAAGTTTCAAGCAAACAACAAAACATTCAGAAACAAAAAGTTTATTCTAGGAGAATGGGCAAAAGACAGGGTGGGTGTTCCCCAAACCAGCCAGCCGGAAGCCAGGGACAGAGGCCTTACCTGGCAGGAGGAACCCTCGGCTGGGGCTGGCTCGAAGCCACTGCTTACAGTAGGACTCTTCGTTGGGCTTGCTGATGAACTCAAACCGACACGGCACCTGTCCATTCCGAATGGTAAAGGACTCTACCTGCAGGTGCATGTACTTCACGTTCTGAAAACAGAACTGGGGACAAGCCCGGAACCAGTCAGACCAGTGCCCTCTCCGTGGCAACCTGCTCAACCACCCCAACTGGGCAAACCCTGCCCTTCCTGGGAAGAAAACGAAGGACTATCTCTTTCAAATCAGGCTTTTGTTTTCTAAGTATTTACCTGGGAGACCACAGCTGCTACTACTAAAGACCAGTTGTTAGTGCTTAACTCAGAAATCCTAAACTCAAAAAACACAAAAAATTCCCTAACAGAATCCAAGTTTAAATCTCCTATACCCAAAGACCATACCCAAAATATCCTTCACACATACCACTCCCAAATGTGAAAATGAAGCTCCTCCTTCCCTGCAGCTGGACATCTAGGACATTAAAAATACCCTCACCATAAATCCTCATTTAATTGACTTTTTACTGTCAATTCTGAATGATCTATGCTGTGGCACTTCTCTGAAAAATCTTTAGCCCTAAATTGACTTTTCCCAATGCTTGTTACTTTTCCAGACTGCCTTCCCTCTCATCAACTCATAGGTACCCCACATTTTGGACTCAATCTCAAAGCAAAGCATCAGTAGGAAGACAAACCCAGGGCAAGAATGCACACAGCTACACTAAGATCAAGTGAAACACATTTTGGATCCTCTGTGACTTATTTAACTCATGGAGGGCCCATGCATGGGTAAAATATAGGAGCCACAAAAGGTTACAGGCTTTTGGTTTAAAAGATCAAGAGGGGCACCAAATCTAAACCAACAGCCCCTCTCCTGTCAGCTGGCATCATCAGCCTCACTTTGTCTACAAGCAGCCGATCAAGGAAGACTATAGAGTCAGGAGCCTGACAGGTGCCCCTTCAAGTTCTGAGACCCAGCAGATGAGATTTATGTTCTACAAAGAGAAGAGCCAGATGCGTTATCACATCCTTTCTACCTCTCGCTTGGAGAGGGACACGGAAGGGATATTGGCATTTTCCATCTTATCCAGGGAGCGAACAATCTCCTCCAGAGTTTTCCGATACAGCTCTTCATTGATGACCCTCACCTGGAAGGGAGACAGCAGAGACTCAGTGCCTTGGCTTCCACCCACTTTCTCTTTTTCAGGGTCCCCAGTCTCCAGAATCTAATGCCTAACAGTCTGAGGTGGAGCTGATGTAATAATAATAGAAATAAAGTACACAGTAAATGTAACGTGTTTGAATCATCCCCAAACCATTTCCCCACTCTTCCCTATCCATGGAAAAACTGTCTTCCATGAAACTGGTCCCTGGTGCCAAAAAGGCTGGTGACTGCTGCTTTTAAAGGACATTCACAGCCTAGGGAAATAGCAGTTGATAGCAACGCAGAAAGTGAATACTAAACAGATTTAATTAATGAACAAAGAAGCCAATTAACAATAGAGGTAGAAGGGTCCCCTAGAGGCTAAGCCTCTTGTAAAATCAACTGCTTCCCGATTAGCAGAAAAAAAAGATATGGGAGTGAAAGCTGGGTGAGCAGTTCTGCAAGGTCTGAGGTCAGGGCAGAGAGATGCCCCTGCCTGTCTCCCCTATGCTTGCTGCTGCCGACAGGCCAGCAGGCAGAAGCTTCTCTAGGGCTTTGAGTCAAAGCAGCATTTCACAGGCTTTATAAACCTGTGCTCCATCAGCCAAGCAGCTTTTGTCAGGCTTTCCCTTATGTATTTTGAATTATAATTCTTGTTATCTTCCAATAATAAAACCTTAGTTCCAATAATAAAACCTTAGTTATAACACTCATTAGGCTTTTTTCAAACCACCCACACCCTTGTGGATTCTGAGGCACCTCTGCCTGCACCCTTGAGAACTGATAATATACAAAGAAACACAGAAGTCACTGAAGGGAGATACAAGTGGAGAATACATAAATAAAAAGATTTTTTTTTAAGATATTTATTATAAGTCAATGATACTTCGAAAAAAAAATGTTCAGCTTCACTAGTAATCAGGGAAGTATAATCTAAAAGAATGGAGTATCTTTCTCATTTGGCTTACTGGATTGGTAGAAATGTAAAAGACTACTTAAAACCCAGTATTAGCCAGACTGTGGGAAAAGCTCATTCATGGTTGGCAGAAGAGTAAAATGGTAAGGATGCTGGGAGGACAGTTTTGTAGGCTCAAATAAAAATAAAATACATTTTTCTCTGAACCACTCATTTCACCTCTAGGAATTTCATTCTACAGAAATGTTCACATTGACACACAAAGATATATGTGAAGCCTGGTCACTATAGCAATGTATATCATAGCACCATTTTGGAAACAAATTATCAATACAAACATGGTTCATCCATACTATGAAATACGTTACAGCCTTAAAAATAATGAGGAGGGAGCTCTACCCTTGCCGACATGAAAAGATCTCCTAAAAAATAGCCAGTGGGGGAAAAAGATGTTCTCAGAACCATGGGTGTGATAGATTTCTTTTACAAAAAGGGAGAAACTTCCTCTGTGTTATATATAGAATACTGACACACTGCATAGAAAAAGGCCTGGAAAGAAACAGTCCAAAGAGCAAAGGGGAACTTCCATGTATGTAGAGACATAAAGTAGAAGTCTACAAAACATTAATGAATTAAATTTAAATTAAAACCATTTTAAATTTAAATTAAAACCACCTCTCATTCAAGGTGGGAGGAAGAGACCAGAAAGACAAAAGTGGTCTCAGCTGTGGGGACCAATTCCCTAGAGGACGATGGCAACTTGGTCCCAGCTGCCCACCTACCCCAATGTCAAACACTGAGCTGACGGGCTTGTGGTCACTGGTCTTCAGGGCCATGTGGCTCTGGTAGCTCAACTGAGTGATGTTCTTCCCTTTCCAGAGGACCCGGTCACACCAGGCAGGAGCACGACACTTCTCGCTGAATGCAAAGCCCACACTGAAAGCCCTCCAAGGCACAGCAGCGCCTGATGCCTGGGGTAGCGTGTACCCTGCAGGTGTCACCCCCAAACAGCTGCAAGCACTCAGAGCCAAAACGCTGTTCAGGATGATTTCTGCTCTCCACCTTCCTATGGGGATCAGGCCAGAGTCACAGCCATCTGAGGGTAAGCATTCTGTGGGCCTCAAAAGATGCTGGTTAAAACAGGTCATGAATTCCTACTGCCTGGCTTCAATTCCTGCTTTGACGCTTGCCTGCTTGGGAGGATCTTGAATTTGGGGGTGGGGGGCTTTTGTTCCCCAGTCTATAAAACGAAGACAATAAATTATACCTACTTCAATGGGTTGTTGAGAAGATTACATGAGAAAATACAAGTACTGAACAGCATCCCATAGGCCCTCATAAAAATATGAACTACTGTGTAATGATCAAATACAAGCTCAGTCTGTTGGGATCATCACCCTAAGCATAGCTGGAAGGGAAATGAGTCTTAAGAATTATTGTGCGGACTTTCCTGGGGGTGCCCAGGGATTAGGACTCCATGCTGTCAATGCAGGGCGCCCAGGTTCGATCCCTGGTCAGGGAACCAGACTGCACGTGCCTTGCAGGGCAACTAAGCCCTGAGCCACAGCTAGAGAGTTCGTCTGTCACAACAAAGATCTTGCGTGGTGCAACTAAGACCCAGACCAGCCAAATAAATAAGTATTAAAAAAAAAAAAAGTGTAGGAAAGCAGTCTACTTAATAAACAGATACTGAGAGAAAATATTTGACCTGAGGAAGAAGTGACAAGAAATCTATCTTCTTCTGTAGGTGCATGAGGGAAAGTACTTCCATAACTTTCTGAGTTTCCATTTGCTCAGCCTCCGAAGCAACCTCTGACCTACCTGGTGTCCCAGTCATCGGAGCCAGTATCATACTTATAGGTAGGCTGGAACGTGAGCTCACCCTCACTGAAGCCCTCGAACACAGCCTTTGCAGCCACCTGAGCTCTCAGCTACACAAAGGAAGAAAAAAAAAAATCTCAGCATAAAATGGTCAAACAGAAGAAGAAAGGAAACCAATCTGGAATCTAAACCCTAACCCCAAAGGAAAGGCCCATGAGAAAACTATTCTGCAGGAATTCTCTGGTGGTTAGGACTCCATGCTTCCACTGCAAGGGATATGGGTTTGATACCTGGTTGGGGAACTCAGACCCCACATGCTGCACAGTGTCCAAAAACAAAAAACAAAAAAAAACAAAAACCAGAACAGAAAGAAAGTTACTCTGTAAGACTTTGAGTTAATTAACTCCCAGGAAGAGAAGCATGCTGACTATTCTGCCTGCTGTACAATTTTTAAGGCTCTTTTATAAAATCGTATCCACGTCTGAAAGGCCTGAGCTCCATCATACTGAGATGCCCCTAGGAGGATTAGTTTATGGATATAGTTTCTCTTCCAGGTATCAAACACATCATCTGTGTAGCACAGGTGTTCCAATATACAGAGGGATAAAACTGCATTAAAAAAAGGTCTGTAAAGAGACAATCCAAAAAGCAAAAGGGAACCTCCAAGTATGTATAAATATATAGTAGACGTGTAACCAAACCATTATGAATTAAGTTTAAACTAAAACAATTCTTTAAAGAGGTTTGTCAAATCAGTTATATGAACTGGAGGGGGCTCTGTGCTTTGGCTTCGCCATCTGTAAATTCTGGATTTATAATAGAATCTGCCTCACAGGATTGTTGCAAAGAAAAGCTGTCAACTTAGAACAGTGCCTGACACATTATGAAAATAACCAGCCTCCTTGCCACTGCACTGGTTCTAAGAGCTCCTTCTCAGCAAGAGAGAAAAACGACGGGTATTCCTGCCCTCTCCCGGGAGCACCAAGCTTGGTGCTGTGTGGCCTGGTGAAGAACTGTAAGCTCTAACTTTGGTGAAAGGGTGAGCTATCCAGGGGACAACAGTTGACAAACCCCAAAATTAGAATTCCTTAAAGAAAAAAAAAAATTAAGGAAAAAGCAACAGGAAATTAAAATAGTGTAAGATGTTCTTTCCTTTTTGCTTTTTTCTGGATGCACTGCATGGCATACAGAACTTCCCAGATCAGGAATTCAACCCACGCCCCTACAACAGAAGCACAGTCTTAACTCCTGGACCACCAGGGAAGTCCAAGATGACTCTTACATGGGTAAATATGAGGACTTTCTTGATGGTCTGGTGGCTGAGAATCTACCTTCCAATACTGGGGACTTGGCTTTGACCCCTGGTTGGGGGAACTAAGATCCTGCATACCTCGGAGCAACTAAGCCCTCGTGTGGCAGCTACTGAGCCTGCATGCCCTGGAGCCCACAAACCACAACAAAGACTGAGCACAGCCAAAATAAGAATAGTGAAAAATAAATTAAAGAAAAAACAGGTAAATATAAATCTTGAAACCATTTGGAAAGCAAGGAAACACACAAACTGGTTACTATTACTTAAGGAGAGACCAGAAAAGAAGGGAAGAAGAGATGGTATTGAACTCCCAGGGAAATAAGAATGCTGCAGTCTAGAAAAAAGACAGACAAGTGGATAACGGTGAAAAGGGGAATAAAGAGACTAATTTACCAAAGAAAAGAATGGGAGAGAAAAATGGATCACTAAAGAGATTATTCTATAAAGAAAGACATAACAGACTTGGGATTTTTTTCCCCTTAATTGATCTCACTGGGAGAAAAATAAAGGTAACAGAAAGATTTAGACTAATGACAATACAAAGATGATTAAAAGGGAGATACAGGCTAGAAAGAAAAAGGACTGTGACATCCCAAACAACTCTGACCGCTTGAACGGTTTCAGAATCCCTTGAGAGGAGTACCCTGAAGAAGGTCAGAGAGAAACAGGTTTCTCTCGTCCTGGGAAACAGCTAATGCTCTGAGAAAGGAATGATAACCCAAACAATGGTAGAGGCTAGCAGGAGACAGAACAGATTCTTTCTGGAAGTGAAGACAGCCCTTCAGAAAAAGAGTGGACCCACACACAGCACAGGTCTGCTGAGGGGCAGGGGCAGGGGGCGTGGGGGGCCCATTC
>SJXQ01009750.1:390289-422551 GCA_006408695.1 Aepyceros melampus
GCCCATTCGAAACATCAGTAAATCATCTGAAATATACAAAGGACTAATATCGTCTTGATGAGAAGCTTGGCTCCCTTTTGGCCCCAACTTGAATGACTGAATGAATGGGCACACACGAGACAGAGAGAAAGAGAACAGCTCTTGCCTACAGGGAAGACAAACCTCAAGGGCAGGACCAGTGGGGCAGACAGCTGTAGGAGAGGGAGCACAGATGGAGGAAAGGAAGGGATGGCGGGCACCAGCTCCCCAGGGAACCCTCCCCAGACAAGGAAGAAGAGGCACAGCTGGGCATCCAGGCTTTCTGCGCCCTCCCGTGGGGCGTGGGAGGGGCAACGACAGCTGCCTGAAGAGCGCCCGGTGGCCGCTGGTACCTGGTCATACGCATAGAGTGTTTGAAAGGCCTTCTCTTCGATGAGTTTTTTCACTTTTTCCACATCCGGATCTTCTATCCTGTAGTTGAGGTCCCCCAGCCACAAGATCACACTGCGGGGACAGAGCACAGAGGGCACAGGGATTAGAGGGGCTTCGCCCACCCTATCCGGTGGGCTTCTGACAGAAGCCCCGGAGGCTCAGTCTCTTGGGAGCTGCGTGGGGAAGGAACTTGGCTGCTCAGGGTCTCTTTTCCTCTTGCCATCCCATTTAACATCGTGTCTAGCATGCTGCTTACTCAGTTATCTTGGTCCAAGTTCACCAGCAACAGCCTTGTGTTCTCCTTGACTATTTTTTCCCATACAGCTGGAAAGGGAGGAGGGCATGACAACCCACTCCAGTATTCTTGCCTGGAGAATCCCAGGGACAGAGGAGCCTGGCGGGCTACAGTCCATGGGGTCACAAAGAGTCAGACATGATTGAAGCGACCAAGCACAGCTGGCAAGATAGTCTAATAAGATCTAAAAGCAAGAGAATAATTTACCTCTCCTGGGAAGAGGGGGAAAGATCAAGTATTGGGAGTCCTGTCAATCATTCAGGGACCCCAAGCCAGATGATGCCACGATGCTGCCTCTGTCTCCATGCACACTCCAGCCCCCAAAACACGCTCTTAGCCTTTGTTTCTGGAGCAGAGTTCCTCTGAAACAAAGCCTAACCTGTCCAGTGGCGTCTCAGTTTAACCACCACTGCGTTACTGGGCAGCTCCTTCTGCAGAACGCAACAGGTGTTTTCTTACACCTGCTGCTTTGGGAACACGATCACTGGACGCTCCCGGGTGACACTGCACACTCCGTGAAGACCAACAATGCTCTACGTGAAGCCAAGAGCCAGCTTATGAGAGAAGCCGCATGGCAGCACACAGACACCAAAATGAATGCGCCCATGAGCTAAATGCAGACACGCTGACATGCAGCCTCACACACTAGGATGCTGCTGGGTCAGCAGAATGGAAGGCCCAGTCTCTGCTAGGTCCCCTGGAGATGGAAAGCCATTCTGGCAGCTTCCAGCACACCAATCAAGATGGTCCTACAGACACAGCAGGCGGATGAGAGGTTGGGCTCTGTGTACTCCCTGGCAGACACCACAGCCCCAGTGGCTTCTTCCTTGTTATAAGGAGAAGGGGCGTAAGTTTCAAGTGTTTCTGTAAAGTCTGAAATTCCAATATGCCTTGAGTTTAGACAGAGAGCAAGTACTGGAGATAAATGAAATAAAGAGAACAAATATTAGCACAAGACACCCCAAGCAGCTGCAACCACAGCTCCAAAATGTTGAATCAAGAGGTGAAAAAGACGACGTAAAGACTGGGAAATGCAGCCCATCCTCAACCGCACATGCTTCTGGAGACAACAGGCAGGCAGAACCCTGAACCATACTTCTAAAACCTGCGCTCAAGATGCCCGCACCGGCGTAGCTTTTCTCATGATGCTGCATCAAGGCGGACTGTGTTAAAAAAAATATCTTACACATTTTCCAGGAACAAATGGTGTCTGAGAAAATTCGAGAGGTTGGCCAGATGGTAAGTGGGGAAACTAAAAATTTCCAAGAGGTGTAATCCTTGTATAACAGAGACTTGGCTGCGAGTTCCCGCTCAGGTGGTGGGAAGCCTCCCCCGGTCCCCTCCCTAATGAGACAGAGAGCCCTTGGCTTGGACTGTGTGGCCCAGCACGGTACTTGGGGTGGAAGGCCAGACTCACTCGTGCTTGCTGATGGTGAGAGGGGGCAGGCTTGGGTCGACCTGACAGAACTGCATTCGAGAACAAATGTCTTTGTAGTCCTGGTTCCTCCTCTCGTACTCCTCCGTGTGGGCTGCCAGGTGGGAATTGACCACGCAGATGCTGGTGTTGTGAAACTGGAACCGGATGGCCACGCCCCCTTTGTTACCCTGTGAAAGGGAGCCCAGAAAAGGCACAGTTCCCAACCTCACTGTGACGGTCATTCAAACCCGTGGGCTTTCAAAATGTTCTCTTTGCGTCAGTCTGTGTCACAGTCCCGGGAGATGAGTAGAGCAGGGTTACACACTTAGAGGTGGGAAAACAAAGGCAAGAAGACAGAAGGGCCAGGCGGCCCGCGGCGAAGGCGAGTCCACTCTGCAACAGGCTGCAGGCAAGCCACACACCCTCCCTTCACCCCGGGAAGCTAAGCTCGCACAGAGGAACCTAAAAGGAGGACTTTAACAGCTTCAAGGAGAAAAACGGCAAACCTATTATTAGCATTCTTTCTTTCTTTCCCTTGGTGATCCCATACAGCGTCCGCGACATGGGTCACATGTTAAATGGAAGGACCCACTTGGAGGCTCCAGAGTGGAGAGGCCGTGAGGATGCAGGCTAACTGAGCAAGTCGCCAGCAAGTCACTAAAATACAATTTCAGAATGGCCTCCTCCATCAGTTCCTGCTAGATCATGAGGGGACAGTTCATCTCGTGATGCCAGTACCCTCAAGCTGGAACACAGGTGGTTGTGGTATCATGAGAAGCAGGCTCGAGACCTTAGGGACCAAGGCCCTCCCTGTACCAAGCAGGAACTCACCATTCTCCCCATGATTCCTGTCCCCACTGTCTCAGCTTCCACTTCTGAGATGTATGCAGCATGCTCCTGTTTGACATATAGCAACAGCATAATCCCAACCAGTCGGATGAGCTTCACCTGGAAGAGAGGCATGTGTTCAAGTCACGGCATTAATGGGCAGTTGAAAGGAAAAATGGACGGGAAGCTAGCTGTGAGGACTCCTGTATCTCCTGCTCCACACCACGAAACAGGGTGATTACCCGATCGACTCACTGACCATACCCTGTGATAACCTCAGCAGCCTACAGGTGCCAAGACCTGAGAAGCCTCTCCTGGAACTGAACATCACAGCATCAATAAGACTTCCTTCCTCCCTTCCTTTCTAGCTGGCTGTCATCAGTGCTGAGAAGGGGCCTTCTCTAGTTGCTGCAAGGTGGGAGCTACTCGTTGCTGCGGTGTGCAGGCTTCTCATCGTGGTGGTTCTATGGAGCATAGGCTCGAGAAATGCAGGCTTCCGTAGTTGTGGTGTGTGGGCTCGGCAGTTGCTGTTCGTGGGCTTACTTGCCCCAAGGCACGTGGGATCTTCCCAGACCAGGGATCAAACCCATGTCCTCTGCATTGGCAGGCAGAGTCTCAAGCTCTGGACCACTAGGGAAGGGACCACCACCCATTAGGGCTGGCTTTTGATGAAAGTCGCAGCACAAGTGAAAAGTTGTCTTAGCCTTTCTCTACATAGCAACACAAAGTCAGAAGGTCCCAGACTCTTCTCATACCTTTGCATATTTGGCATCTGGATGAAGACCCTCTGATACAGCTTTAAACCACTCTTCCTCCTTTGGGGTATCGTGGAAGAAAAAGCTTCCTTACTCAGATCAAGCTCCTGGAACCTATTAGGAGAAGCAACCAGTCAGGGAGTAGAGAAGGGTAATGTGCGAGATGGCACATTCTCAGATTTGGTTAAGCTGTGTAAGGCCTACCTTTCTAACTAAACTGCAGGACCCTCAAAGAGGAAGAAAAACAAATACTTAGTGACAAAGGACTAAAGGCCCAGGAACTTACCAGGTGCTTTCTCAAGCAGTGGCCCTTTTCATCTTTATAAAGAACCTGAAGTACTTGGAAGAGTCTCCAGTCTTTACATCCGAGATCACTAGCTCACATAAGCACTAGGTGGCAAATAGATTGAAACCTGCTGCTGTTGCTAAGTCGCTTTAGTCATGTCTGACCTGTGCAACGCCATAGATGGCAGCCTACCAGGCTCCGCCGTCCCTGGGACTTTCCAGGCAAGAACACTGGAGTGGGTTGCCATTTCCTTCTCCAATGCATGAAAGTGAAAAGTGAAAGTGAAGTTGCTCAGTCGTGTCTGACTCTTCGCGACCCCATAGACTGCAGCCTACCAGGCTCCTCCATCCATGGGATTTTCCAGGCAAGAGTACTGGAGTGGGGTGCCATTGCCTTGTCTGAGATTGAAACCTAGCTCTCTATAAATTCCAAATTCTAGTCCCTTTACACGTTACCACCCAGGCTTCTTTGCTGCTCCCTCCCCAACAATAATATTTGGTACAATGGTAAGAAGATAGTAGGTGTGGGGAAAAAAAAAAAGACTGATGAATGGGGCCCTCCCTTTTAAAATATTTAATTATTTGGCTGTGCCAGGTCTTAGCTGGGCTTCCCATGTGGCTTAGCTGGTAAAGAATCTGCCTGCAATGTGGGAGACCTGGGTTCGATCCCTGGGTTGGGAAGATCCCCTGGAGAAGGGAAAGACTACCCACTCCAGTATTCTGGCCTGGGGTCACACAGAGTCCATGGGGTCACAAAGAGTCTGAGTGACTTTCACTTTCATCTTCAGGTCTTAGTTGTGGCACGAAGGATCTTCAAGATGCCTGTAGGATCCAGTCCTTTCACCAGGGATTGAACCTAGGTCCCCTGCATCAGGAGCAGAGTCTTAGCCACTGGATCACCAAGGAAGTCCTTGGATGGGGCCTTTTTTTTTTTCCTTTTAACCTTCTTTCCCTCACAAAAGATATTTTTGCTTTGTAACCAACAAAACGTTGAATGTCTAAGTAATAAAATTCAGTTCAAGGTGTATGCTTTTAACAGAGGGTTGCACTCAAAATTATATTAGCACTCCAGTACCAAGCACATCACTTTAATAGTGCCAGAAATTTGTTTACTGTGAGGAAGCATGCAGAACAGAGGAGCAGCTGTTACTAAGCATATGCTCGTTTTTCAATCCCTTCACCTGCTGTGAAGTCTCAGTTACAGATGCATGCCCCCATCCCTTCAACCACAGCGACACATTCTGAAAAATGCAGAGACAACTAGAAGAGAAGCACTCACCCCACACAGTACACATCTGGGGCCTGGGTATCGTGGCTGAGCCAGGGCCGGAGGCACTCCTTGGGGGACTGTCCATTCACATTGTACGTTCCTACAAAAAATCTGTTGCCAAAGACAATCAACTGGTCACTCAGGAGCAGTATGGACACAATGGGGAGAGCGCTGGATGCTGATTCTGGCTGGTTCCAGCCTCTCTGGGCTGGAATTTGAAGACTTAAGAAACGTCACAGCTATCCTAGACAAGCGACTATGGCACCAAGGGGTGACCTGCAGTCTGCCATGACATTTGTTGCTTTTGTGATAACTTCAGACAGTACAGACCCACTTTGAACATCTCTACTTGGCTTTAATAGCCATTAGACAGTCACAGTCCACAAAATGACTATGTACTGTGTGTGCTACTGAAATGAAAAAAGAAAAGATAAGTACCCTGGCAACTACTTTTGGAAAGAAAGCAATACCAGTGTTCAGATAATTCACTAGGGTTTTTTCTGTTGTTCGATTTTTTTTTTTTTTTTTGGAAACTTTTTATTTTGTATTGGGGTATAGCCAATTAACAATGTTTGACAGTTTCAGGTAAGCAGCAAGGGAACTCAGTCATACATATACATGCATCCATTCTCCCCCAAACTCCCCTCCCATCCAGGCTGCCACACAACATTGAGCAGAGTTCCATGCGCTATACAGCAGGTCCTTGTTGGTTATCCGTTTTAAGTATAACTGTGTGTACATGTCCATCCCAAACTCCCTAAGACAACTCACTATCTAGATCCCTAGAAGCAACATTACTTGGTCTTATAGTCCCAATGCAATGATTTAAAAAGACCTGGCAAACCTGCACCCTTGATTCATGTAACTTTCAGTCATTCTGTCTAAAAAGAGTACCAATCACTAACTTCATGTGATTAATTTCAATTCAAACAACTTTCTTCAAAGGCCCCAAAGGACCTAGAGATACACAGAGGCACAACCAAAAATCAAGATCTCTCTCCTCCTTCCACACAGGGGTATCTTCAAATGTTTCTGCAACTGTTTGTTGCAAGTTGTGTCATTCCCACCATACCACACCCCCCATGATGCCTGGCCCGAAAAGGCACAGAATCCATGCCTGCCAAGGAAGAGTGAAAGGAATCACTCATTCAGAAAATGATGGGAGTGATTCTGTAGGGTAGAGAGGAAGCACTTCTATTTCAGAAAGCTGAGCGATCACTTTGCTATGGAAATAGTCTAAGATCCAGCAAGCTACCTGAAGTTCTGGATGTAGGTATAATCCTCTTCTTTCTGTATTAGATGTGATTTCACAATTGTATCTCGCAGTCCAAACTTCTGCATGGATAAAATGTGAGCCTTGTCTGATACTGTGATAGTAGAGGAGCGAACCATGTTGCTTATTTCAGATTTGGACTTGTTCTGTCTAGAAAAACAAACAAAAAAACGTTTTTATAGAAAGTTTGTATCAGAGCTTCCTTGGTGGCTCAGTGGCAAAAGAATCAAGAGACCCCGACTTGATCCCTGATCCAGGAAGAGCCCACATGCTGTGAAGCAACTAAGCCCATGTGCCTGAAAAAAGGGGGGATAAAAAAAGAAGACAAAAAGTTTTCATCACATTTCTTTTGGCCACACCACACGACATGCAGGATCTGAGTTCCCCGACCAGGGACTCGCACTCAAGCCCCTGCAGTGAAATGCATAGAATTAATCACTGGACCACCAGGGAAGCCCCCTTATATGTTGCTGATTGTATAGTACATGGATCCAGAGATGTTGAGTTTTATAGAATCTCAGACCAGAAGGAAACCTGGAAGATAATCTAATCTGACCCTTCATTTTTCAAATGAGAAAAATGAGACCCAGCATCATGAATGATCCATGAGGCTGGATGGCAGCAGACTGTGAATTAGAACTCGGTTTAGACAGTGTTCTTTCTGGACTCTGGGTCTCATGTAATAAGACTATACAGCTATCTAGATCTTTTGACTTGATAATTCAACTGGATCCCTATTCCATAGGAACAGTCTGTAATAAAAAGGAAAAGCTGTAAAAATTTATATTTTATTATTATTTGCGTAGTTCTCATAGCCATACTAAAAATTATTCAAATGCCAACATTTAAGGTTAAAGAAAAATAAATATAAAGTTAAGGGAAATTTGACATATAACAGAAGCCTAATAAATGCTCAAAAACCTTTTGTTGAAATTACTTAATGAACTAAGATATATTATATAAAACACTTGAGACAATTTCTGACATTTATTCATAAATGCCATTTAAGTACTTAATATCAGATGGTCATGTATTAATACATACTTAATGAAGGCTATGTAAAAATGCATCTGTGTGTATCAGGAAGGCTCAAAAGTGAGTTGAGAATGATAGGTTTAGCTACATTTAAAGCACAGGGATTGTTCGCTGCTATTTAGGTGCATAATTTACAGTGAAAGTGTTAGTAGCTCAGCTGTGTCCGACTCCTTGTGGCCCCATGTACTGTAGTGCACCAGGCTCCTCTGTCCATGGACTTCTCCAGGCAAGAGTACTGGAGTGGGTTGCCATTCCTTTCTCCAGAGGATCTTCCCAACCCAGGGATGGAACCCAGGTCGCCTGCATTGCGGCAGATTCTTCACCGTCTGAGCCAGCTGGGAAGCCAGACACATGGAAGCTTTTATCTTGACCAAATGATTCCAGCTATGATCAGTAGGGGGAACTGGAGTATACACTAAATATAACAGCATTAGGAAAAAGAAAGGAGTAAATAAAAACAAGGGGAAAAGAAGTATCTTCAGAGTGAAGAAACTTCTAAAAGAATGAGGGGGAGAAATCGAATGTTTCTGATCTACATTTCCAAGGTAGGGTTAGACTTCAGTTTCGGATCCTAGATCTGCCAGCTGCTAGTTCTGGATCTCGGGTGAGTCATATAACGTCTCTTCTTCATCTGTTTCCCTACTTGTGAAACAGAGAAAATAATGGTACCTACCTCTTAGGTTAAGGGAAGATAATCCGTGTAAGTGTATGATATGTGGCACATTACATAGCAAATGCTCAATAAAAGTCTAACATGTCTGAGGCCAGCGACTGTGGGACAGCATACGTTATGCACCGTAGTGGCCTCAGCTCTTCAGTGAGGAAAACCGCGGCCCCAAGAGGCACAAGTGCAGGGAGAGCTGCGTTACCTTGAGAGCGAGTTTTCTGGTTTATTCTGACCCCAGGAGCTTTGGTCCACAGGCAGGCCCTTCCCATTTGGTCTCAGCTCGTCAGAGGAAGAACCACCTGTGGGGAGAGGGAAGGAATGAACACACATATATGTTTTAATGTAGGGGTCCCCAACCTCTGGTGTCTAATGCCTGATGATCTGAAGTGGAGCTGATGTAATAATAATAAAAATAAAGTGCACAATAAATGTAATGCATTTGAATCATCAGGGGGCAGGGAGAAACCATCTCCCCACCCCCTGGCCCTTGGAAAAATTGTCTTCCATGAAATTGGTCCCTGGTGCCAAAAGGTTAGGGACTGCTGCTCATGCAGACCACAGCTTCTCAAACTTCGGTCTGGGAATTAATGGTGGTTTACATATTGCTTGAAGACATAGGAAAGGCCTAAACTAGTGTCTGTATGAAGCTCCCACAGAGCAGGTCTTCTGACCCGCTTTTCTTGGAGATGGAATGCATTACAGAAGGAACAAAGCTAAGAAATCTGCAGACCTAAGATGTATCATCAGCTCTGCTGTTTCTTAATCTTTTGACTTTGGTCAACCATCTAACGTCCCCTGATCTCAGTAACCTGACCTGTCCTGCCTTCCTCACAGATTTATTGTGGGGATCAAATAGCTGGCATGTGAGTAAGCACTTTGAAAGCCACACAATATATCATGAAATATAATGTAGTGACGTTATTACCATTTACTATGAGTGAGACTTCAGCTTCAAGGACAAAGAAGGCAAGGGTGAGAGAAGTAAAACCCGGAAGGCCTAGAACATGCTCTAGAACATGAGTAGCCCTTGTTGATGTCAACAAACTGCCCTGAAAACCAAGGAGCCCGAGGACTTAAAGAAATATTTGGGGAAAGCTGGCAAACCAAGAGAAACCAGAAAAGGAAAATTAATCTGCCAATTTATTGCTTCTTTGCTCCTTAAAAGCCAGATTCCTTGTCAACAGGGAACTGCATGAAGAAGTCACAGAGAGATGCTCCTTTGATACACAAGATATGTGGACACTGTGGGCGTGAAGCCTCACTAAGGAATTCTGCTCTGAAGAATGTTACTAAACATGGATTTGTCAACCATGAGTTCACAGCAATGGGAGGGGGAAAAAAAACACTTTGGAGTTGAGAAAGAAAACAGTCATTCGCAACATGAAAATAATTACATTTCAATGCCTCTAATCAGTCACCAAGAGCTTTCAATTCGCTTCCTAAATTGTATCTCAAGCCAATATATTCTCCAATATCTCTCTAATAGTTTAAGTTACCAACAATTCCTTGGAACTAGTTGAAAGAGACCTCAATTAATCTCCCTGCCTCCTCTCTCACCCCACCCTCTCTAATCTAATCTCCACACTGTGGCCAGAGGATTTTTTGAAAATCTGATAATACAACACCTTTAAAAAGCTCCCCATTGGATAAATCCAAACCCCTTAATACAGCTGCCAAGTGTCTTCTCAGTCTGGCTCCTGCCTACCTCTCCAGCCACATCACTATCTCCTATCTCCTTGAAAGCTGTAGTCCAAGTATACTCAAGTTACTGCAGTTATACAACGATCCCATCGGAAGCAGACTGCCTTCTTCCTCACTCTGCTTTACAAGGCTAACTTCTACCCATCCTGTGGCCAGGAGCTAGCAAACAACTTTTTCTGTAAACAGCCAGAGGGTTAACGTCCTAGCTTTGCAGGCCTCATAGTCTCTGCCACTATTCAACTCTGCCATTAGAGTGTTAAAGCAACTATAAGCATGGCAGTATTCCAATAAAACTTTATGGTCACTGATGTTTACGTACTGCATAATTTCCACGTCACAAAATATTATTTTCTTTTAGTTCTTTCCAAACGTTTAAAAATGTAGAAACTATTCTTAGGTCATGGGCTGTACCCAAAGCAGGCAGCAGGCAGCTCCGGCCCAGGGGACTGTAGTTAGCCAACCCCCGGCATACGGGACATCTTAGAGGCCATTTCTTCTAAGAAGCCTTCTCTGACTCCTCCCAGACTGGCTCAGTGGCTCTGACAGGGACGTCCCCACAGCTCCCTGTACTTCTCCTCGGCTGTGTGTTGTCTCCCCATTAGCCTGTAAGCTTCCGGAAGACAAAACTGTGCCTCAGTACTAATCCCATTTGATATCAAATCTTATACATCTGTATTCATTTTTTTTTATTGGATGCTATTTCCACTAAAATGTAAGCTGTATGAGATGAGGACTTTGTCCTCTGTATGCCACTTCCAGGGACTTGGAGCAGTAACGGTACTCAATGCATTAAATTTAACCAATAGGAAACTTAAGTTAAAGTCGAGCTCTACCATCATCTTCCTGTGTTACTTCCTCTCTTTGGGTCTACTTCATCTATAAAGTTAAAAAAAAGAAAAACTCATAGAGCCTCACGACACGCAAAGGCAAACTTAGGAATAACGCTTAGGCTCTTTCTGCACATCAGTGCTTTCTGAGGATTCCATCAGGCTATGTCTCAGGGAACGAGTGGTTTGTCCCTGCGGACTCTGCTTCCATCCAGAGCAGGCAGTATACAGACTGGGAAACCACCTTGCTGACCTGTATCTTGTCGATCCCTCCACCCCATCTCTCTCTCAGGACTCAGTCCAGCAAGAACTGGAACGTTGTCATTCATGACTTCATGTATGGAAACTTTAAGGCACCGTTGGGGGAATTTCCAGCCACAGGGCAGCCTTCTCGGAATTTCTTCTCTCCTGAATCTGGCACGGAAGTCGGCTGTCAGCAGCTCTTTACCAAGTTCACCATCACACAGCCCATGGTTCCCTCTCTGGCCACAGCTTCCTGCCCTTCCTCTTCTCCCGCTTCCCTACTCCCTCTCTGCTCTTTTTCCAACCTCAGACCTCCAATCCCTTGTCACTTAGCCTAACAGGTGACATCTGGATTGTTTTCCTGTCTTCCCATGTTCCCAAAGTCCTATAAATCCTCTCTCCTAAATATTTTTATACCCCACTGTCTCCTCATCCCTACTGCCATGCCTTAGTTTAGGCCCTTAATATGCCTGGAAAGCACACTCAGGGATTTCCCTGCTGCCATTCTCATCCCCTCCAGTGGATTCTACCAGCTGCTAGAAGAAAACGCAGATCTGAGCAGGTCTTTATTAAGCAGGGCTTAATAACTTCTAACACCTTTGTACAAAACCCAAACCTCTAAGTACTACATACAAGAACCTTTATAATCAGCCCCAGACTACCGCTCCAGACCCATCTTCCACACCCCGTGACTCAAACCATTCCTTTGGGACTTCCCCGGTGGTCTAGTGGTTAAAATCCATCCTCCAATGCAGGGACACAGGTTCAATCTCTGGTCTGGGAAGACTCTACCTGCTGTGGGGCAACAAGGCCTGTGTGCCTCAACTACTGAAGCCTGTGTGCCTAAAGCCTGTGCTCTGCAACAAGAGAAGACACTGCAGCGAGAAGCCCGCGCACGTACAGGAAGAGTTACACCCGCTCACCTCACCTGGGGAAAGCCTGTGCTCAGCAGCAAAGACACAGCACAACCATAAATAAACAAATAATTGTTAAAAAGAGATTTGTGAATAAACAGAGATTTTAAAACAAACACTCCTTTCTCACCCCTAATCCAGTCACACCAAAAACATTTACCTTTTCAAGGGTAACCCAGTGGTTAGGACTCTACGCTTTCACTGCCGAGGGTGGTGGGTGACATTTATCATTTTAAATGTTGCCTCCAACCCACCCCTGATCCTCGGTATAGCTTAACCACCCCTCAAACACACCTTCATGTGAAGGTGAAGTCGCTCAGTCGTTCTGACTCTTTGTGACCCCGTGGACTGTAGTCTACCAGGCTTCTCCGTCCATGGGATTCTCCAGGCAAGAATACTGGAGTGGGTTACCATTTCCTTCTCCAGGGGATCTTCCCGACCCAGGGATCGAACCCGGGTCTCTTGCATTGGAGGCAGACGCTTTAACCTCTGAGCTACCAGGGAAGCCCACTACACCCTCATGTGGCAAACTTCAAACACAGCTCAGGAGTTATCTCCTTTGAAAAGCCCTCTGGGGCCCTCTCCTCCTTCTTAGATATCTAGTGCTCACCTCTAAGGCATTTATTTATCACAAAGGAATTGTAACCACCTTTAACTCTTTTCATCCATCTTTTTTCTTTAGCTAGATCTCCACTTCTGGGGAGAGGGCAATGGCAACCCACTCCAGTACTCTTGCCTGGAACATCCCATAGACGGAGGAGCCTGGTAGGCTGCAGTCCATGGGGTTGTGAAGAGTCAGACACGACTGAGCGAATCACTTTCACTTTGATGAATTGGAGAAGGAAATAGCAACCCACTTCAGTGTTCTCGCCTGGAGAATCCCAGGGACGGTAGAGCCTGGTGGGCTGCCATCTATGGGGTCACACAGAGTCGGACACGACTGAAGCAACTCAGCAGCAGCAGGAGCAGCAGCTTCTGGGAGCAGGGACTCATGTTCTTCCTCTGTGGCCTCGAGCCTACCATGCACACATGCTCTGCATGCTAAGTCACTTTAGCAATGTCTTTGTGACCCTATGGAATGCAGCCTGCCAGGCTTCTCTGTCCATGAAGATTTCCCAGGCAAGAATATTGGAGTGGGTTGCCATTTCCTTCTCCAGGGGATCTTCCGGACCTGGGGATTGAACCCTCTTATGCTGCATCTCCTGCATTTCAGGTGGATTCTTTACCCACTGAGCCACCTGGTACACCCCTATCCTGGCCTGCCACAACATATGAAATGTACCAGGCAGTCAGTAAACAGATACTGAACAAACAGCCTAAGGGCAAGGATTAAGATCACAGTAATTTCTGGGTGTTGTTTTTCTGGGTGCTTTCTGATGCTCACCTTTCATACCTACAGTTGAAACCATGTCCAAGTAAGAACCTCCTAGTAGGTAAATCAAGAGTGATAACTGCAGCTTGACCTAGATGTGCAGAACTACCATTTTTCATGTGAATTCTGAGCACTGCTTATACCCACACCCCTCTCACACGCCTGTCTAAATAGTAACACTGCTCCTGGAGGCACCTTTTTTGGCCCAACCAGCAGTATCAGTTTCGTTCAGTCGCTCAGTCATATCCAACTCTTTGTGACCTCATGGACTGCAGCACACTAGGCTTCCCTGTCCATCACCAACACCCGGAGCTTACTCAAACTCATGTCCGCTGAGTCTGTGATGCCACCCAACCATCTCATCCTCTGCAGTCCCCTTCTCCTCCCACCTTCAATCTTTCCCAGCACCAGGGTCTTTTCTAGTGAGTCAGTTCTTCACATCAGGTGGCCAAAGTATTGGAATTTAGCTTCAGCATCAGTCCTTCCAATGAATATTCAGGAGTGATTTCCTTTAGGATGGACTGGTTGGATCTCCTTGCAGTCCAAGGGACTCTCAAGAGTCTTCTCCAACACCACAGTTCAAAAGCATCAGTTCTTCAGTGCTCAGCTTTCTTTATGGTTCAACTGTCACATCCATATGTGACTATTGGAAAAACCACAGCTTTGACTATATAGACCTTTGTTGGCAAAGTAATGTCTTTGCTTTTTAATAGGCTGTCTAGGTCGGTCATAGCTTTTCTTCCAAGGAACAAGCGTCTTTTAATTTCAAGGCTGCAGTCACCATCTGCAGTGATTTTGGAGCCCCCCCAAAATAAAGTCTCTCACCGTTTCTGTCGTTTCCCCATCTATTTGCCATGAAGTGATTGGACTGGATGCCATGATCTTAGTTTTCTGAATGCTGAGCTTTAAGCCAACTTTTTCACAATCCTCATTCACTTTCATCAAGAGGCTCTTTAGTTTCATCACTCACCTAGAGCCAGACATCCTGGACTGCAAAGTCAAGTGGGCCTTAGGAAGCACCACTAAGAACAAGCTAGTGGAGGTGATGGAATTCCAGTTGAGCTATTTTAAATCCTAAAAGATGATGCTGTGAAAGTGCTGCACTCAATATGCCAGCAAATTTGGAAAACTCAGCAGTGGCTGCAGGGCTGGAAAAAGTCAGTTTTCATTCCAATTCCAAAGAAAGGCAATGCCAAAGAATGTTCAAACTACTGCACAATTGCACTCATCTCACAGGCTAGCAAAATAATGCTCAAAATTCTCCAAGCCAGGCTTCAACAGTACGTGAAGCGTGAACTTCCAGATGTTCAAGCTGGATTTAGAAAAGGCAGAGGAACCAGAGATCAAATTGCCAACATCTACTGGATCATCGAAAAAGCAAGAGAGTTCCAGAAAAACATCTGCTTTATTGACTGTGCCAAAGCCTTTGACTGTGTGGGTCACAACAAACTATGGAAAATTCTTAAAGCAGCAGTATAACCTAATACGATCCACATTCCCTTATCTGAAACCCTTGGGGCCAAGTGTATCTTGGAATTCAAAATTTGGGGATTTTAGAAAGGTAACACATAATATGTATTGTATGCTATACAGCACCCAGCAGAGTCAAGGGAACATCCAGAAATCAATCACTTCAATATCTCCTTAGTGCAACTTATGAGTAGTAATGCTTAGTGGGATAAATAAAGCCTATAAATAGTTTCCTTCTCAGTTCAGAAAGTCTTAACTGCCAAATTGAGCTTGAGCCAAACTTAGGGGAAAAATTTTTTTCCCCCATCTTCAGAGCTTTTAGGACTTCAGAAATGCTGATAAAGGATTAAGGGTGGTAGTTAAGAGCATGGCCTACATGCATGAGAAAAGACTGGAATATGTCTATGTACATATATACCACATGTATATAAATATACATGTATATATTTAGACACACACATATACCCATGGGAAAGTCAGAAAAGCATACACTAAAGGTCAATAGTAGTTATTTCTCAGTGGTAATTTTTTTTTCCTTTTCGCTTATAGGTACTTTCAAAGTTAGATAAAATAAGATGTATTTTTTGGTACATATATATATATATATAGATACATGGCCTTCCTTTGTGGTTCAGCTGGTAAAGAATCCATCCGCAATGCGGGAGACCTGGGTTCAGTCCCTGGGTTGGGAAGATCCGCTGGAGAAGGGAAAGGCTACCCACTCCAGTAATTTCTGGCCTGGAGAATTCCATGGACTGTGCACCATGGGGTCGCAAAGAATCAGACACCACTGAGGGACTTGCTTTCACTTCACTTCATACTATAAATATATAAGTACTATATACACACATCCTGGAGTATGAAACGGCTACCCACTCCAGTATTCTTGCTTGGAAGGTCCCATGGATAGAGGAACCTGGCAGGATACCGTCCACAGGGTTGCACAGAATCAGACACAAGTGAGTACATACACACAAACATGTTCAGTTCAGTTGCTCAGCCGTGTCCGACTCTCTGTGACCCCAGGGACTGTATGCAGCCGCCAGGCTCCTCTGTCCATGGGATTTTGCAGGCATGAATACTGGATTGGGTTGTCATTTCCTTCTCCAGGGGATTTTCCCAACCTAGGGATCAAACCAGCATCTCTTACATCACCTGCATTAGCCAACAGGTTCTTTACCACTAGCGCCACCTGGGAAGTATATGCGTACATCAGTTCAATTCAGTCGCTCAGTTGTGTCCGACTCTTTGCGACCCCATGGACTGCAGCGCGCCAGGCTTTCCTGTACGTCACCAACTCCTGAAGTTTGCTCAAACTCATGTCTGAGTCGGTGTTGCCACCTAACCATCTTATCCTCCTGCCTTCAATCTTTCCCAGCATCAGAGTCTTTTCCAATGAGTCAGTTCTTTGCAACAGGTAGCCAGTGACTGATTTCTGTACTGGAGGTTCAACTTCAGCATTAGTCCTTCCAATGAACACTCAGGACTAATTTCCCTTAGGATAGACTGGTTGGATCTCCTTACAGTCCAACAGACTCTCAAGAGTCTTCTCCAATACCACAGTTCAAAAGCATCAGTTCTTCGGTGCTCAGCTTTCTTTATGTCCAACTCTCACATTCATACATGACTCCTGGAAAAACCATAGCTTTGACTAGACAGAGCTTTGTCGGCAAAGTGATGTCTCTGCTTTTTAATATGCTGTCTAGGCTTTTCTTCCAAGGAGCAAGCATCTTTTAATTTCATGGCTGCAGTCAGAATCTGCAGTGAAAAAAAAAAAACGTCTCTCAGTGTTTCCCTTGTTTCCCCATCTAGGATGGGACTGGATGCCATGATCTTAGTTTTCTGAATGTTGAGTTTTAAGCCAGCTTTTTCACTCTCCTCTTTCACTTTCATCAAGAGGCTCTTCAGTTACTCTTCGCTTTCTGCCATAACAGTGGTGTCATCTGTGTATCTGAGGTTACTGATATTTCTCCTGGCAATTTTGATTCCAGCTTGTGTTTCATCCACCCTGGCATTTCACACGATGTACTCTACATATAAGTTAAATAAGCAGGGTAACAAGTATAACCTTAATGTACTCCTTTCCTAATTTGGAACCAGTTCGTTGTTCCATGTCCGGTTTGAACTGTTGCTTCTTGACCTGCATACACATTTCTCAGAACCAGGTAAGGTGGTCTGGTATTCCCATCTCTTTAAGAATTTTCCAGTTTGTTGTGATCCACACAGTCAAAGGCTTTGTTGTACATAGCATGTACATATATGTACACAGCACTATATATATATGTACACACACACACACACACACACATATATATAGAGAGAGAGACAGAGAGGCTTTGGAGTCAGACTTGGTTCCATTTCTGGCCCTGCTACTTACTAGCTCTATGACCTTGAAGTTATCTCAGTTCTCTAAGTTTCTACTTCCTGAACTGAACAAAGATAACAGTATCTGCCTGTAACTGCTGTCTTCTTTTCCTATGATTAATCGAAGCTACTCCTCACTGCGTGACCAGAAGGGGCTCTAGAAGTGAAACCATCAAATTCAAATCAAAATTCAAATACTCTATTTATTTTGAGAATTGCCCAAAAGGCAGCTACGTTATTTCTTATTTCAATTGCTCCTCTTGCCCTGGTTTCCCCTTGCGTGTCCCCCAGTTTTTCGCAGGTTTTCCCAAGATTCAGACCAGTGCAATTCAACAGATGATGGAAATGCTCTATAACTGCACCGCCCCAAAGAGTAGCTAGCAGCTACCCTTGAACAGTTAAAATGTGGCAAGAGTGAATGAGAAACTGAATTGTTAATTTTAAATACCTAGAGTCAATTTAAATAGCCACATTGACTAGGGTCTACCACATTGGCCACTGCAGTTCTAGATCTCGTCTCTTCTCCGAGAATCATCGGCCATCACAGTCAGCTCCAAACAGAGCTGCCCAGCTGTGCCTGGGATCAGGCCCTCCACTGCTCACCTCTCTGCGCATGCGTGGGCCCCAGGGCAAGCTGAGCTTTGACTTCTGGGCTTCCGCTGGGCTCTGCCTTCCGTCCCAGCCCCGTCATCTCCCCGTCATCTCCCCGTCACCCTGGTTGCCAACCCGCCCTTCGCTCACCGCTCTCCTTGGGCCGCCAGGGCCGGTCAGGCACCCGCCTCTTCATTCTCACCGCTGCCTTCCCCCAGGCCTCCCTTCCTCGCCTGTTACATCAAAAGCCTCCCAACGAGAGAGCTCCCTGCTTCTCCTGACGCCATCTGCCAATTTTGTCTCTGGGCTTGGCCAGGTTAAACTCTGATTTCATCTCTCGCTGCTCCAAGACTTCCAGTGTTACGCCACTGCCTGCAGGTGCAGGTCCAAAGCTGGTTGGACTGCCACAGGAGAGGCCCTTTGCAAACTGGTCCTGAGCTCTCTCCCCATCTGCCCCCTGAAGACAGCCGACTGAATCAACAGACAGGTTCCCCGTGCACGTCGCCCTCACTCAGACTTCTGGACCCCTCTCCTCAAAGTTCAGCCTCAACTCCTCCCCCACCAAGCCCTCCATGACCACACCAGCCCTCGGCAGTCATTTCTCTCAATTCTGAAGGCCTTCCAGTCCGTATGACTTGTCTAGCATTTTAAGGGTCATTTGAGTGTTTTTGGAAAAGCCATGGGGCTTTGGAATAAAATGACCCGGCCCTTTTACCGGCTGCATCCACAACCTCACAGGAAACCTCAAGCAAACTACTTCATTTGTTTCCTCATTTGTAAAATGATGGTAACACCACTACACTTGGGGAGAGGCCAAAAGAATAAACAAATGAAATTCTAAACAGGTCAAGAACCTCGCACAATGCCAGGTACACAGCACATACACAGGAATGGTTAGTTCTCTTCCCTCTGCCTTGCCACTCCTCATCCGCCTCGGCCTTGATAATGATGATGGTCATTTGCCGAGTCCCCTCTAACATGAATGGCTAGGCTTGCGCTGCATGCTTCATGTGTTATTTCTGATTATTGGCCTCATTTTTCAAATAAGAATACTGAGGTCCAGAAGAGGGAGCAGACATGCCCAGTGACACAGAGCTAGCCCAGTAAACAGCACAGTTGACATTAACAGTCAGAACTCCACCGCCTCCCTTCACCAACATGAGCACAACATCTTCAATGAAACTACGACTCTTAGGAGTAAGTACTACATGGAGAGAAGGAGTAAGTCGGTCTGGATAACAAAGCAAAAGTACCACCCTAGTCTGCACAGGCTGTGTGGGTGTGTGGCTGTCGCTATAGGGTGACAATCATATCCTGCCCCTTTCTGAGCATCTGCTAGATAAGTCTAGGAGATGGTGTCCCTATCCCCTCAGTCACTGGCCCAGGCATTCCATTTCCAGCACACTAGAAGAACCTGCAAAACCACGTGAGCAAATTACTCGGCAGTTCTAATAGGCAGGATTAATGCTTCTTGATGCTGGGTACGCACCACCAGGGGGCCGTCCCATGGCCTCTCTGAGTCTAAGACAAGGCAACACATACTAGCAAGAGATTCATTCACTTTACAAGGAATCAGATCGATCTCGATCTAGTTACCCAGATCCAAAGTCAGACTGTGTTAACGATGACAATGATAGTAATATTATCATGAATAATATTAATCACAAATACTTAAGGCTTACTGCATGTCAGGCATGGTTTTAACCTCCGTATGTATACTTAATCTTCACAACTCCTCCATGAGGTAGATGGCATTATTATCTCCACTGTACAGAGAGGGTAAGTAACCTGCCCAAGCACACACAGCTAATAAACAGTACAGACAGGATTCAAACCCAGGGAATATGGGTCAAGAGTCTGTGCAGTTAATCAAAAACTGTACTATCAGAAAAAGGTGACATGCAGAAAGCATTTCTGGCAGAGGAAATAATTCCAGCGCAGAGACATGGCATCATGATATGCTCAGAAATAAGTCATAACAAGTAGTATAAATAAGTAGACACGCAAAGTTTTGTTTGAGAAGCATCAAGGGATACAAAGGAAGAGTGTTATTGTTAGGGCTCAAGCATTAGATTCAAACAAATGACCTGAATTCTATTCTCACAGTCACTTACTCTCTCTGAGCCCTAGTCTCTCCATGTGAAAAATGAACATCTTCTTACAGAGCTTTTCGTGCACTGGGTGAGGCCCATAGTGTTTACTAAATGTTAACTGCTAGTGATAATAACAGTTATAACAGTAATCGATTTTTATGTATAACTATAATTTTATTGTTTTAATTTATTAGGAATAGGTATTTATTATGTGTATTAAAGCCAAACCGTAAGACTTTTGAATGCCACGTGGAGTTTGGATTTGACTCTTATGACCAAAGGACACACAGGGCAGAGAGCTCTTGAGAGAAGCCCATAGCCCAGGGCACCCAGCATTAAACAGAAGGGAAAGCGTCAATGATTCCTAGTCCAACATGGTAACCAACCCAAACAGTGCGGTTACTTTTTTGAAAATCAAATAACCATGCTTCTTAGTCCTTTCTTTCTGTCTTCCTTCCTTTAAAAAAAATAAAAAGAAAAAAACACATTTCCCACCTCTCATGGCTTTAGAAAAAAGCATCATAGACTTTAACAACTCACGTGAGCAAAGGCATCTCTAAAGACACATCCCAGGCCCCGCAAACCTGTAAGCCCTGGTCTCAAAATCCAACGTGCCCCCTGTGCAAATCCAACTGGAGCTCTTGCTGTTGTTTAGTCACTCAGTAGTGTCAGACCCAGTGATTTTTGGGCTCCAAAATCTCTGCAGATGGTGACTGCAGCCATGAAATTAAAAGACACTTACTCCTTGGAAGAAAAGTTATGACCAACCTAGATAGTCTATTCAAAAGCAGAGACATTACTTTGCTGACTAAGGTCCGTCTAGTCAAGGTTATGGTTTTTCCTGTGGTCATGTATGGATGTGAGAGTTGGACTGTGAAGAAGGCTGAGCGCAGAAGAATTGATGCTTTTGAACTGTGGTGTTGGAGAAGACTCTTAAGAGTCCCTTGGACTGCAAGGAGATCCAACCAGTCCATTCTGAAGGAGATCAACCCTGGGATTTCTTTGGAAGGAATGATGCTAAAACTGAAGCTCCAGTACTTTGGGCACCTTATGCGAAGAGTTGACTCATTGGAAAAGACCCTGATGCTGGGAGGGATTGGGTCAGATGGTGACTGCAGCCATGAAATTAAAAGGCGCTTACTCCTTGGAAGAAAAGTTATGACCAACCTAGATAGTATATTCAAAAGCAGAGACATTACTTTGCCGACTAGGTCCGTCTAGTCAAGCCTATGGTTTTTCCTGTGGTCATGTATGGATGTGAGAGTTGGACTGTGAAGAAGGCTGAGCGCCGAAGAATTGATGCTTTTGAACTGTGGTGTTGGAGAAGACTCTTGAGAGTCCCTTGGACTGCAAGGAGATCCAACCAGTCCATTCTGAAGGAGATCAACCCTGGGATTTCTTTGGAAGGAATGATGCTAAAACTGAAGCTCCAGTACTTTGGGCACCTTATGCGAAGAGTTGACTCATTGGAAAAGACCCTGATGCTGGGAGGGATTGGGGGCAGGAGGAGAAGGGGACGACCGAGGATGAGATGGCTGGATGGCATCACAGACTTAATGGACGTGAGTCTGAGTGAACTCCGGGAGTTGGTGATGGACAGGGAGGCCTGGCGTACTGCGATTCATGGGGTCGCAAAGAGTCGGACACGACTGCACGACTGAACTGACTGACTGACTGAGTGTCAGACCCATGGACGGAGGAGCCTGACGGGCTGCAGTCCAAGGGAGTCGCTAAGAGTCGGACACGACTGAGCGACCTGACTTTCACGTTTCACTTTCATGCAGCAGCAGTGTTGAACTCTTTGAGGCCCCATGGACTGTAGCCCACCAGGCTCCTCTGTCCATGAGATTTCCCAGGGAAGAATACTGGAGTAAGTTGCCATCTCCTTCTCCAGGGGATCTTCCTGATCCAGGCATAGAATCTGTATCTCCTACATTGGCAGGTGGATTCTTTACCCCTGTGCCACCAGGGAAGCCCCCAATTTAGGTTAGCAAGGACTAAATAATATCACTAGCTTAGCTTATGGGGAAAGACTGCTGCTGCTGCTGCTAAGTCGCTTCAGTCGTGTCCGTCTCTGTGTGACCCCATAGACGGCAGCCTACCAGGCTCCCCCATCCCTGGGATTCTCCAGGCAAGAACGTGGGAGTGCATTGCCATTTCCTTCTCCAATGCATGAAAGTGAAAAGCGAAAGTGAAGTCGCTCAGTCATGTCCGACCCTCAGTGACCCCATGACTGCAGCCCACCAGCCTCCTCCATCCATGGGATTTTCCAGGCAAGAGTACTGGAGTGGGGTGCCATTGCCTTCAACCATGCAATTACTTTTCAGCCACAGGTTATAATGGTCACAGGCTACTGGAGAGATGACTTGACTTTTTTCCTCCAGGCTCTCTCTTTGCTGGCCTTCTGTGAACTGTCTGTGGTCTGGTGATAAAACTGAAAGAGAAGTGGGCAAAAGCAAACCAGGAAGGGGTTGAGGGGTAGAAAGAAGGGCAGAACCTGCTTAAAGAGGAAGGGTGCAGGCATCCTTCAGGCAACAAAGCACTGGAGCTAGGAACAGTTTAGGTCTCGAAAACAGACATTTTTTGAGCACCTACTGCTATACAAGGCTTTGGGCTGGCATTCGGGGAGGAGACAGGATGCAAAATGCTAAGAGTAGCACGTTCGAGCTTGTACAAATGCAGATGAATGAACAGCCAACAAAGATGAAAAAAAACACAGAAATAATAAGCAATCAGGTCTGAAGTAAGAGGAAATGAAGGTGAGTTGGGGACGATAAGGCTCAACAGAGGGGCGGGCTGAGGCCAGGCCTGCAGGACTTAGATGTCCCACTAAAGAATCTGAACTTTATTCCGCAGGTTATAGGGAGTGGTGAGCGAGCGTGAGCGAAGTCACTCAGTCGTGTCTGACTCTTTGTGACCCCATGGACGGTAGCCTAAGAGGCTCCTCTGTCCATAGGATTTTCCAGGCAAGAGTACTGGAGTGGGTTGCCGTTTCCTTCTCCAGGAGATCTTCCCAACCCAGGGATCGAACCCAGGTCTCCCATATTGTAGGCAGACGCCTTACCATCTGAGCCACCAGAGTATGTGAAACTCTCATCAGCCAGGTGGAGGGTGGGATAGGGAGTGGTACAGCATTCAAGTTCACAAACAAAACAGCAGGGCGTGATACCAGTTACCCTCTAAGGCAAGCCCCAAGGGAGGAGGAGACCTAGGGGAAGCCTTGCAGAGTCAGCACTGCACTAGTCGAGTGAGAGACACCAACGTGAACCACTGAGACTTAATCTCTTTACTTTTCAAAAGATTTTTTAATTACAGGGGAAAAAATGGACCAAATGTAGTTATTAGACATGGGGAGGGAAGAGTCAAGGATGACTGAGGTTTTTAATGATTGTATTGACAGAAAAGAAACTGGAGGAAGGAAGGGAGTAAAGAAGAGAATGAATGTTGTAACTTGGAACAAACCAGCCTGGGAAAGGCCCTGAGGAGCGCAGCCAGTTTCTAAGCTCTTGGAGGTGGGCATCCGCAAATCCTAAACGGGTTTCCCAGAGGAAGCCCCCCTCCTCCAAATTTGAATTTCTTCAGTCCTATGAGACCTTCTAGGAGGCAAACTTTCACTCCTATCTTACAGATGGAAGAGAGGAAAGTCAAGAGGTATGTCCAGTGTGATACTAACATGCAGTAGTAAAAATAAAAATTAAAGTAGGCCACGTAGACATGTACTTTGCTCAAATCCTCAGCCTTCATACTTGGAGCTTTAGTTAGCATATGCACCACTGGTAAAATCTACAAGTTTGTTACAGATTTTAAGCAGCAAACAAAACAAGCAAGCTAGTGAGCTAGTGAGTCTCCAGACTGTCTTTCCTCTAGTAAATATTGATGCCTCCCTCTTCCTGAACCTTCTGTCCCTGAGGACTTTCCTGTGCAAAGCGCCCCTTCTAAGGGAATGTTTGTGGGTCATCTCACTTGCTCCATGTTCCTACTGTAAAATTCCATGACAATCTGTTTTCTGAAGGAGAGAAAAGTCTTCAGGGGGTTCTCCTGTTCAAGAAACAAACACAAGGGGAATGGAGAAGGGGAACAACACAAGAAGGAAGAAAAAGGAACACAGTTCTCTTTTGTTTAAAGAAACAAAGTGAGCCCAATTAATTTGCTTAGGAGCCAGCAGAGCTTCCCACAAAGGTGGAGATGATGGGCAAGAGTTCTACGTGTAAGATAAACATCTAGGAAAATTCATTTTCTGTGCTAAAAGGGTATGTCAGTCACACTGATTTTATTATTAAGAGGAGGAGGAGCAAGGAGACTGACTGACCCCAGGGGCTGTTTTTCCAACATTCTCACTGGCTTCTACCCCAGTAATCTAGGTTACCCTTTATGCTACCCTGAGTTATAAATAGCGTTCATTTCCTTTCTCAGGCCACACAGACTTCAATGCTTTATTTCCTGGGTCCAAGAGAAAAAATACCCATAGCGCATCTCATTCTGAATTAGAGTTACTACAAAGCCATCTCATTTTTAATCAATCATGGAATCAGAAAACCACTTCAGAACACTGCAATGAGTCTGTTGTTACCATTTTGTTAAATTAGCCCAGAACAACCCCAGTGGGACTTCTGAGTAGCTGCTTCCTCTCTAGCCCATAGCTCAGAGTCCTCCAGAACACAGCTCCAGGTCTCTGAGTACGTGTGGGATGAGGCAGGTGAGTATTTTACACAATGACAGGGTGAGCACTGAGTCAGAGGCAGATTCCCCAAGGGGTTTTCTGGATAAAAGCACCTTCAGTTGGCTAAACAGAAACAGGAAGGTTATTTCTCTCTATTTCTTTTTAAGAAAAGAAAAAGGTCTACCACAGAGCAGTTAACTAAGAGAAGAAGCAGAAAGATCCCCTACTCACAACAGCTACTTGTCTGGGACCCACGCGAGGTCTTGGCACCTGAAGAGGCCAAGAGAATCAGATGAGCAGGATGTCACTCAACAAGGCTTATCTCTCACTTCCACATCACAACTTAGCTCAAAGATTCTGGTTTGAACCTGAGAACAGACCCCAGACGAAAACTAGCTGCATTTCACCTTTCTGCAACCTCTACCAAGTTTGGCCTGACACTCCTGAATGCAGGAAAGACAAATCAAGGGGAAAAAATGGACATTTTGGAGAGATGCATCCAAGTGAGATGTTTCCTTTCTCTACCAAAACAAAGGCAGGGAGTGAAAACCAGATTCACTCTGCCCCCCAGATAGCTAGACCTTGACTAGCCCCACAAGGTCCCCCTCCTGCTGAGCCGACCCCACACTCACTCACCCTGTGAATCATCAGATCCCTCTGTCACTGTCAGCTCCTTGGAGAAGCCCTGTTTCTCCTGATGCATATCACACACAGCATTTTAAAGCAATGCTCGGGTTGGTTCCCCAAGCCATCAGGAAGTGGGTATTTTGATTACATGCATATAGGAAGCGCCAAATTCCCTGTTTCCCGCTGGGTCTGGACTGTCTGGGACATTCAGAGGAGGTGCCAAGGGTTCCCCCTACTTGTTGTAGATGTCATGACTCTCCTCTGAGACCTCTCAGACCAAAGAACTCTGCAAACAGCTACCCAAACAGAATTAGAGGTCCGCTGCCATTTCTTACCAATTGTAACATGAGCAACCATTTGACAGTGTAATCCCATTTATTGTAGGGATTATGAGAGGGACAAATAATTTCAAATTAAAAATGAAACCAGCACCTTTACAGTAACTCTTCACCAGCATGCAGCTAGTTTGGGATTTTTGAAAGATCACAACAGAGTCTGAGCTCTGTTTGCATTCACGACCCCGCGGCAGATAACTGCTTCAGAGCCATCCAGAGTCCTCACAGAAGTCCTCCCTCCATTCAAGAGATGAAGCGCTTCTATAGGATCCAGCGTGCTGGCCAAAAAGACAGAACCCACCTCTTTCTGCTGCCATCGGGCCTGTCTTCTGTCTGGATGCTGGTAGCCTCTTTCCAAGGGGCCAGGGAAGGATATGTTCTTAATCTTAAATTCTCACCTGTCCCAGTACCAGAGCCCAGAATGTCATGGAAACTGATGTAAAAGCTGTCTCAAGATCAGCACTTCATAACTGAGATAAGCCCATGACACGCAAACTATCAGCACCATCGGGTGCTGTGACCGCGTCTTGTGGCGGCTGCAGAGAAGGTGAAGCACAAGCACGGAGGAAGTCCTTTGCTCGCTTCGTTTCCTCTCATTTTACAAACTTGTGCAATGTGTTATTCCACCCCCCGCCCCTCACAGTTTCCAAGCGCGGTAAGAGCAACTGGAGTGCCGGCCCACGCTTGCACAGGCACTGACAGTTCTCTAGCAAGTGGCTGAGAAATGGGACACACAAGTGGGTACTCACGGTCATGCCAAAGCCTGGACGTAAGAGGAGCTGCACGGGCACACCCAGGAATAAGAAACACCAGGGAGCCCCAGACCGAAAATCCAGGAGCTGGACAAAAAATAGGTCCTCCCAAAGCACCAGACTGACCCAAATTTCAGCCAGGGGCCTCTCACTCTGCAAAAGACAATCTCCTGCTCAACAATCGGCCTTTTGTGCTGCACAGCCTTATTCAGCAAGGGCTGGGTGGAAAAAAAAAAAAAAAAACCCAACCTATTCTCTTTTACCTGTAACCTCACCGTGGCCTCCAGGCCCAGGGTGGACAGGGCTCTCCTGGACTCCGGGTCTGCGCAGAGTCCAATCTCTCAGATGGGCTGAGGACCGACAGGAGAGCCAGGCAGCCCCAGTCCACACACCAGTCCTCACCCAAAGGAACGCTCTGTGATGGGGACTGCATCCCCAACACAAGTCAGACTCGAACGTCAGGATGGAGAAACTGAAGCTCAGAGAGGGGCAGCCACCTGCCCCGGGTCACACAGCGAAGCAAGAACAGAGCTTTACTACAACCACAATCCCGACCTCGGGATTCCTGAATACCTGCACTGGCCCGCGCCTGCCCTCACCACGGCGGGCTGAGAACTAACATCCCCAGAGCCCTTCGGACCCAATGTCCCCGCCTCCGTACGGCCAGGACCTTGGTCTTCGCCTCAGGCGTCCGCCGGACAACCCCGCAGACCCCGCCCGCCCGAGGGCCAGGCCCGCCACCGCCCCCGGCTCAAAGCCCGAGCCCAGCTTCCCACCTCCCGCCAGACCTGCAGAGTCGCGCTCCCGAGAGCCGGCGGCGGCGGACATTTCCCTGCCAGCTTCCTCAAGCTCTTCATCTCGCTGCCCGAGCCGCTCCGCCCCCAGCTCCGCCCCCGAGGGGGGCCCGCCCCCGCGTGCCACCCCCGCCAATCGAAGGCTAGCTTGCTTCGTAGCCCCGCCCCCAAACGAACGGGGCCCGTCCCTGAGGCGAGGTCTCCTCCAATCCCTTTCGCGCCTTCCAAGACCGATACCTGCCTCCTCCAATTCTGGCACGCCCCGGCCAGGTGCCTGGGGCCAAATTCCAGCTATGCGGCGTGGGCGGCTCGGGCTCCGGCTCAGTGCACCTGTATCGAGACAGCCACAGGAACTCAGGATCTGGGGTCGCTGGGTCGAAGCCTGCGGAAGGAAAAAGGAGGGAATACTGAGCCACGGGCTTGAAGAGCCGGTTCCACCTCGGCACGGTTGTCCGTCCGTGAGCAAATCGATCAGCCTCTCGGGGAGGCTCCATGTAGGGTGCGCCTGAAACTCAAATACAATAATAAATATGAAAACAAAGTGGTGGACCAAGATAGACCAGCGCCACTTCCTCCGACCTGGTGGTAATTATGTGCCTAGGTCTGTGCTTCACAAGTATATTACATCCCTAATTCTCACAACTAATTTAAGGAGGAAGGAAACTGTTAGTGGCAATGATTATCCCATGGCGACTCAGCTCAGGTGCAATCTAAGGTGGAAGAGTGAGTGGCAGAGTGGGAATTCAAATAGATGTCAGTACTAGAGAGCCGGGGTACTTAACTTTTACCCATGATCTGCATCAGCAACTCTCAGACCTCTCCAAAAAACACACTCTCTAAGTAAAAGCAGTGTGCTTGCTATGAAATACACCTTCAAGAGAAGCTCCATGGTTCCCTCTTAACCAGATTGCCATTCTTCTTTCCTAGAAATTCTTCAGTCCTCTCTGCCTCTCACTCAAACCCAGGTATGCCTGACTCCCAAACACTTGCTGTTTCCTATGCTATCCTCCCTGTCTCCCTTGTAGAACTGCATGACCCTGACCAAACTGAATTGGATTTGTAAAAACATCATAAATGAAAAGACTTGGGTGGCAGGACTGATTATGGCACTGCCAGACATGGCTTTTAAATTATTTTCAGCATTTACATGCTATTAACCCATACGGTACCTCATCTGATCCTCACAAAACCCTTGAGTAGTAAGTAAGGCAAGTTCATATTTCCATTGTACAAATAATAAAGCCAAGGCTTGGGAATTCCCTGGTGGTCCAGTGGTTAGGATGCTGCACTTTCACTGCATGGGTTCAATTCCCGGTAGGGGAACTAAGATTACACAAGCCACTCAGTGCAGCCAAAAACAACACACACACAAACACACACACTCACACACAACAATAAGGTTCAAAGAGATTAAATATATTGTTCACAACTAGGAAGTGGCGGAGCTGGGATCTGAACCAAAATCTCTGGACTCCATGGACTTTGCAGGTATAGCTTGGGGTTCCAAACCTGGTCGTATTACTTCAGTTGATGAATGACTTCTGGTAAGACACCATGTGTCAGTTTACTCTATCAGTGGCTCAGCGGTTAAAGCATCTGCCTCCAATGTGGGAGACCCGGGTTCGATCCCTGGGTCAGGAAGATCCCCTGGAGAAGGAAATGGCAATCCACTCCAGTATTCTTGCCTGGAGAATCCCATGGACGGAGAAGCCTAGTAGGTTACAGTCCATGGGGTCGCAAAGAGTCGAACACGACTGAGCAACTTCACCTTCACCTTCACCATACTTTAGTATTGCTCACAAGACTCAACAGAAGAACATGGTTGTTGTATGTTGTCTGACTATCTAGAAAAATGTATGGCACACAGTAGGTACTCAGTTCATGTTGGCTAATTCTTTTCTCTAACTGCAATCTCTTGACAAAGGCACTTCCACTCCCTGACGTTTTGTGCTGCACATTATTCACCAAGGACTGACTGAGTGGGAAAAACCTAGTTACTTTCACCTATAACCTCTTCTTGGATTCTGGTCCCTTTATCTATAAAATGCAAAGGTTGGGCACGTGGATTCCCAAGAGCCTGTTGGTTCTGAGATTCCCCTTTCACCCAGTTCCTTCCTGAGGAAGTCCATCTTGACAGCTACTCAGAGAACTTGAGTTAGTATAGTTTCCTTGCTGGTTACCTCACATGTAGACCTCAGGAGTAGGAAAGAAGAGTAACCTAAGAGAGGAAAATCATCAACTCTTCTCTCTCTCTCATTCTCACAGATAGACATCAAGTTCCATTTCTCCATTCAACAAATATTTATTGAGTGCCTACCAGGTGGTGCTAATGGTAGAGTCCGTCTGCCAATGCAGGAGACAAAGAGACTCAGGTTCGATCCCTGAGTTGGGAAGATTCCCTGGAGTAGGAAATGGCAACCCTCTCTAGTATTCTTGCCTGGAAAATTCCATGCACAGAGGAGCCTGGTGGGCTACAATCATGGGGGCCACACAGAGTTGGACACGACAGAGCATATGCACACATCTAGGCACTGTTGTAACCATAGAAGGTTAAGTTGTGAACATAACCCAAACTCACTGTTTCCACGGCACCTTCGTTCTCATCAGTTTGATCTCTCCAGTCCATCCTCTCCTCCTCATCCCCATGACGGCCCCTGGTCCAAGTCTCATTTTTTATGCCTGAATCACTGCAAATACATCTCCACTGATCTCCCTGTTTGATGTCCCCCGCTTCTGCACCAGTTGCCAGAGGAATTTTCCTAACATGCAAATCCTGCCTTGTCATTCCTCATTTGAAAACTCCATCAGCTGTCCACAGGCTATAGAAAAGTCCAAGCTCTTTGTTGGTTGTTTAAGGCCCTTCATGTACTATCTCTGTGGGCCTCTCCTGGCTCAGCTCACTCCACAGCCTCCTCCCACCCCAACTTCAGTCCCATCCAGTGACTTGCTCTTAACTCCAAATGTCTCTTTTCCTCCTTGTTGCCTGCTTGGTAAAAACCGCACTTGTCCTTCAAGTCTCCGTTTAAACATCACCTCCTACATGAAATCTTCCCTGAGCAGTTTAGATGGGATGGGTTGGCATGAGTTTAGGATGCATTAGAGCAAAACTCAAGAGGTCAGGTTCTGAAGGAGACTCTCTAATCCAGTCTAATGCTGCCTCTATTGTTTATACCAGCTATGTATTCAGGCAAGGCACTTACCCTTCCTGAACCTCAGTTTTCTCATCTGTAAGATGGAGAATAATACCTACCCTGAAGGGTTGTGGTAAAGAAAATGAGATAATGTGCTGAAAGTTCTTCAAACAGTGTCTAATACACAATAAGTCCATGATGAATGTTAGCTGAGGAAATAGTCTCCGAGTTCCTACTATGTGCTGGGCATTTTCATATGTATTATCTCATTTAATTCTCACAATTCCCTGAGGAACATATTCTCTCTTTTTTTTCCTCCCAAATATTTGTTTATTTTTGGCTGTGTTGAGTCTTTGTCCCTGCACTCAGGCCTTCTCTAAGTACGGAGAGCAGGGACTACTCTCTAGCTGTGGTGTGCAGGCTTCTCCCTGCGGTGGTTTCTCTTGTTGTAGAACACAGGCTTTAGGGCACTCAGCTTTCAATAGTTGGAGCAGACAGGCTCAATAGTTGTGGTGCCAGGCTTAGTTGCCCTAAGGCATGTGGGGTTGAATCAGTGTCCCTTGCATTGCAAGGCAGATCCTTAACCATTGAACCACCAGGGAAGCCCCAGGATATTCCCTTTTTTTTTTTTTTTGCCTTGCTGTGCAGCCTGTGGGATCAAACCCAGGCCCTCTGCAGTGGACCTCAGAGTCTTAACTACTGAATCACCAGGGAATTCCCAGGAAGATATTCTTTACATATAGAAATCTACAATCAAGCAAACTCAAAATGAGATCAGATTTGTGGTTACCAGAGGGAAGGGTAACATAGCGGGGAGGAGGGATTACATGAAGGTAGTCAAAAGGTCTAAAGCTTCAGTTATAGGATAATTAAGTACTAGGAATATGATGGGGCTTCCCTGGTGACTCAACAGTAAAGAATCTACCTGCCAATGCAGGAGACATAGGTCTGATCCCTGGGTCGGGAAGATCCCCTAGAAAAGAAAACGGCAACCCACTCAAGTATTCTTGCCTGGGAAATCCCAAGGCAAGACAGACTTTGGTAGGCTGCAGTCCATGGGGTTGCAAAGAGTTGGACATGACTTAGGGATTGAGCAAACACAGAAATATGGTGTGCAACACAATACATCTACACTGCTGTATGTTATATATGAAAGTTGTTAAGAGAATAAATCATGAGTTCTCATCACGAGGAAAAAATATTTTTTTTCTATTTCTTTAATTTTATATTTATAGGGGATGATGGATGTTCACTAAACTTATTGTGGAAATCATTTCATGAGGTATGTAAGTCAAATCTTTATACTGTGCACCGTAAACTTACACAGTGCTGTATGTTAACTAGAGTTCAGTAAAACTGGAAGAAAGGGAGGGACTTCCCTGTGGTCCAGCGGCTAGGACTCAGTGCTCCCAGTGCAGGGGGCTCAGGTTCGATTCCTGTTAAGGAATCTAGATCCCACATGCAGCAATGAAGATGATCGATCCAGGGTGCCACAACTAAGACCCGTGCAGCCAAATAAATATTTTTTCAAAAAAACTGTAAGAAAAAAAAAATCTACAAAACCAAGGTTCAGAGAGGTGATACCCAAAGTCACACAGTTAAGGAACAGCAAAGACAGGTTTCAAATGCAAGAGGTCATATAGCTTCAAAGTCCATACTCTTAGCTGTTATGACTATTATTACTTTTTAAAAAAAAACTTTACCAAATACTTTTTCTTCAAGATATTGTTCATTGGTATTCTTTTGTGCACTATCCATCTCCTTTGCTCAATTTTCTATCAAAGCATTTATCTTCTAAAGAATTCATTTTTGATGCAGATATACTGAAGGCTTTTTGTGTTTATGCAGGCAAAATTATCAATCAAGGACTGTAAACTATTATTGCTTCTCATACAACTACCAATGATATTCATAAAACAAGTTATCTTTATTAGTTGAAGGTTTGGAGATGAATTTCCCCCTGCTTAGAGAATCAATCCTTTAACTCAGCATTCAAGGCTCTATAATTTTGTTTCCTTTTCGCACACTCCCGTTTGCATCCAGTCAGTCCACTTCCTGCACACCAGGCAAACGAAGCTGGAGTGGCCAGACATTCAGGCTCCTTGATGAGACCACAATAGAAAGGGAGCCCGCCCCCTCCCCTCCACCACCC
>SJXQ01009750.1:422777-473571 GCA_006408695.1 Aepyceros melampus
AGATGCTGGCTAGGAAAGAAAGAAATAACAGTGCTGGGTAAACAGCCGAGCTCCAGCACCTGGTGGCTCGAATTTGCATATTCTCTGACTGATCTTCTGATCTGAACGACTCTCCTTTACCTGCCTAGCTAATCTTCTAGTCTAAACAGATTCTGCCCTAGAGGCCACTAACCCCTCTCTGCTAGTGCAAAGCTAGACCATTTTCTCAGTTGCAGTGGGGCACAGGGTTCAAGGGCAGACCTGCCTTGGTTCTAGTTGTCATTGGCAGAGAGAGGGAAGATGGGCCTCTAGATACTGCTGATCTTGCTAATTTACAGAAGACTCTGTATTAGAATCACATCTCACCCCGTTCAGCCCTGCTCAGAGCAAGGACGCCAAAGGGGCCCTGCTGGAGTTAAAACTCAGATCCAGAAATGGGAAAACAGAAATGCAAACAGCATGGCCAGCTGGTGACCTGGGGGCACTGTGGCCTCATGCCAATAGCTTTAAGAGGGCACAGAAACTGTGCAGTGTGAGTTCAAAGTGTGCAAAGTCAACTGGTGGTGGGGAGGTCAGTGCCCAGCCACCCCCTCCCTGCCCCCTGGCACAGGGTGCCTGGGGTCTCACCTACCTGGACAGGCCCTGGCGACTTCCTGGAGGAATGTTCTGGTGTGTGAACCAAAGGGGAGCTGGAATAGGAGGCTGAGCTCTGCTGTGTCCAGCTGGACGGTGACATCGAGCCTGTGCAGGGGAAGCAGGCCATGAGCTCTTGGCCTCTGAGATGCTAAGGCGCATCTTTCAGCTGGAGCCACCAGAATGGAGTGTCAGCAGCCCAAGCTCCCAAAGCCCCTTTGACCCTTAAGTAATTGACTTATAGGTCAACTTAATGACTGTTGCTGGGACAATAGGGAGTCCTTTGTACCCCCAGCTCCAAATTAACATCACCCTCAGTCTACAAGAGGGGGTGGACTCAGGCTCTGAAAAGCCAGGAAGCCTTGCCACAGCCTTCTGGATGGAGACGGAAGAGACCAAGGTCTCGAACTATAGTCTACCTGCTCCCCCAACCCCCATCCCCACTCAAGAGGAGTGAAAAGCATACAGAGGTGGACAGAGGGGCTGTCTGGCAGTCAGTCCCCCCGGCTGTGCCCGGGACATGCTGCTGCTGCTGCGTCGCTTCAGTCGTGTCCGACTCTAGGCACTGGGAATACGGTGTTGAAGAGATCAGCCTGTGGATGGTGTCTGGCTTACAGCGTAACCTGAGTACCCAAAACACGTGCTGAGCTACTGAATAAGTAGGAGCAATCTAGCAGACTGATCAAGAGTGAGGGCTCCAGGGTTTGTAGTCCGAGTTTGAATCCTGGTCCCACCACTTACTGAATTACTTAATTTCTGTGGGTCTCCATTACCTCATCCATAAAATAGGAATGAAAGCAGTGATGACCTCAGAGAACTGTGAGGAGAGCACCACCTGATGTGTGTAAAGCTCTTAGCATAGGACCTGGCCAAGATCATCTTTGATGAAATATTCATTTCTATTATCAATATTTTTATAACGACTACTACTTCACTACTGTGACTATAGTCTAGCAAAAAAGGAAGGAAAAAAAAAGCGAAGAGGAACTAAACAGCCTCTTGATGAAAGCGAAAGAGGAGTGTGAAAAAGCTGGCCTAAAACTACTAAGATCATGGGATCCAGTCATCACTTCATGGCAAGTAGATGGGGAAACAATGGGGACAGTAAGAGACTTTATTTTCTTGGCTCCAAAATCACTGCAGATGGTGACTACAGCCATGAAATTAAAAGATGCCTGCTCCTTGGGAGAAAAGCTATGACCAACCTAGGTAGCATATTAAAAAGCAGAGATACTACTTTGCCGACAAAGGTCCATCTAGTCAAAGCTGTGGTTTTTCCAGCAGTCATGTATGGATGTGAGAGTTGGACCATAAAGAAAACTGAGTGCTGAAGAATTGATGCTTTTGAACTGTGGTGTTGGAGAAGACTCTTGAGAGTCCCTTGGACTGCAAGGAGATCCAGTCAGTCCATCCTATAGGAGATCAGTCCTGAATATTCATTGGAAGGACTGATGCTGAAGCTGAATCTCCAATATTTTGGCCATCTGATGTGAAGAACTGACTCATCAGTAAAGACCCTGATGCTGGGAAAGATTGAGGGCAGGAGGAAAGGGGGATGACAGAGGATGAAATAGTTGGATGGCATCACTGACTCAATGGACTTGAGTTTGAGCAAGCTCCAGGAGTTGGTAATGGACAGGGAAGCCTGGCGTGCTGCAGTCCATGGGGTAGCAAAGAGTTGGACACGACTGAGCAACTGAACTGGACAGTCTAGCAAAGAAGAAAGATATTAAACAGGTCACTATAGATAATTAGGGGTTTCCCAGGTGGCGCTAGTGGTAAAGAACCCACCTGCCAATGCAGGAGACTTAAGTGACGCAGGTTTGATCCCTGGGTCAGGAAGATCCCCTGAAGGAGGGCATGGCAACCCACTCCAGTATTCTTGCCTGGAGAATGCTATGGACAGAGGAGCCTGGCAGGCTACATAGTAAAGAGTTCGACATGACTGAAGTGACTTGGCACAGCACATAAGTAATTAAATCACTGTGAATGACAGAGAGGTGGCAAGGATGAGTAGAAGGAACGTGCATGAGGTAAAAACACTTTCAGGATACAGACAATCTCAGGAGCTCAACAAAGGCTTTCTGGGGAAACTGAGTGTGAAGTGAAGCCCTGAAGGAGTGAGGGCTTTGAGGAGGAGGGAGCTGCTGTGCAGGGGCTCCGTGGTGAAAACTTGTTACGTGTGAAGTGCTTGGAAAGCAGAGGGTTCCAAGTTCGGCAAACAGGAAACAGAGTGACTGGATTGATGAGCGGGGCTAATCCAACAGGGTCTTATGTGCCACAGTGAGGTGATCAGAGGGTACTCTTACTTTACCCCACTCCTCTCTCTGCAGATCCTGTGCCCAAGGACCCAACTCAGACTGAAAGGACCACTCACCAAGAATGTAGAGCTCACCATCCGGGGACACTGCAGGGAGGGAAAGGAAAAGGCCCTTAGCCATTGAGCATCATCCTTGCTCCCACGACCCCACCCCCAATAAGGGCAGAAATGACCTGGGAGCCCTGAGAGAGGGCTCATCCCATCCCGCCCACTGTGGCACCTTCTTCCAGTGTGAAATCCCGAGAGACTGGCACGATCTGGTCCAAGGAGACATCGTCCCCGGTAATGGCCATCCTCCGGTGCGTATACAGGAAGAGACTAAGGGCAGGAAGCATCGTAAGGCCAGGGTGCACGTGGCCATTCCTCAGTCCACCGTGAAAGCCCCGGGTGCTCGGCTCACATTCCCTCCTTGGTCCCTGGGGGCTGTGCTCATGCCTCTCTGCACAATGGTGCCCATCAGAGGCCGATGGGTCATCAAGGCTGGACTTGCCTCACTTTGGGGACTAACCCCTCTTTGTTAGTAAAACCCATGCGTAATCTCCCCCTTGTGCATTCTAGGACTGTGTATGACAAGAACAGGGCAATCCTCACCTCCTCCTCTCCCTCCCTGAACCTCAGTTTTTCCATCTGTAAAGGAAGGGTGATGGGTTCAAAAATGTCTAAGGCTCCTCCTTCCCAGATCTGAGACCCTGAGGGTCACTTTTCAGCTGTGAGAACTGATCATTATTCTCGCTCTGTTTCTGGGTAACAGGTGGGTGTTACTAGCAACATTTATGGAGCCCTTTTTACGTGCTTCACACCATTTAAACTACTTTATATACAGAAACTCATTTTAATCTTTAGTTTGGACCATTGAGGTTTGCTCAAGATATAACAAAGCCTAGGTTGGAATCCAAGACAGTCAGGCCACGGGGTTTCTCATCAGATTTTGAGGATTATATGAGCTAATAATACATAGGGCTGGGCATATAGTGTTCAGAAACTATTAACCATCATTATTATAATTATTCTAGAAGCCTCAGACTCTGTCCTAGAAGGTGTGAAATCCAGCTGGAGGGACAATAGAAACAATAAACCCAAACAGGCAAGGCCCTACCCCATCACTTACGCGTGTTCCTGGCCACCACACTCCGGACGGTAGCGCACGAGTCCCAGGAGGCGGCTCTGCCTGCTGTCGCCCTCGCACAGCACACCTTGCACCGCCTGCCGCTTAGGGTCAAGGCAAAGGGAAAGGAAGCCTGCATCCAGGCCTTGCCAACCTGGCCTGCCCCACCAGCCTTGCCCTGGCTTGCTCTGCCCTCACCCATGCAGGTTTACTGTGTGACCCTGGGCAGGTTCCTTCACCTCCCTGACCCTTCCTCATCTGTGAAATGGGGATATCAACCCCCAACTTCACAGCAGGTGGGAGGATAACTGAGTATTTAAAGCATAAGGCAGAGAGTCCAGAACTGAGTACTTAGTAAGTACTTGTTTCCTTTCCTCCACCCCCGCACTCCCCCTCCCCCCATGGCACAGAGAGAGGGAGGCAACCAGAAAAACACGTAGACACTTGCCATTCCACTTCCCAAGCCCAGGCAGGGAGGCCCTGGGGCTGGGAGCTGCAGGCTGCAGGGAAGGATATGATGACGCAATACTCCCCATCAGCCAGGGTCTCCTGGATGGCCACAGACTGGTCCATGCTGGCCCCTGCACACCCTGGGGAAGGGCAGAAGGGAGGCTCTTTAGGTCAACACGTCACCTGGGATGTGATGGAGTTGCCTCTGAGGACCGCCGGCAGGGAGGGGGTACTCTGCTGGGAGAAGGTGGAAGAGCCCCCATCCTCTCCCTCCCTCTCCCCCTTTGCCATCCTTTGCCTCTGATGGGAGGTACAATTGCTATGCCGCCCTCTGTCCTGAAAGGCATCCAGTTGCTCCTTAGTGGGGTCCAGTCTACTTGCTGGACATGCGGTGCCCTGTCCCATTACCAGAGAGGAGGATATGGTCTTTATTGCTCCAGGATGGGGGCTCTACCTCCCTTTTCGGGGAGCAGTGTTAGTTCTGCTAACAGCGGTCTGGGAGGTGTCAGGGGTGTATCTGCATGTATCTTGGGAAGGGAGTGTCTCATTCTGGACCAGGACTCTATTCCTGTCCCTCTTGCCTTGGAGACGGGCAAGTGTCCCGTTATTCCTTGGCCCTCCCCCAGCCCAGCAGGCCACATTGCATCAGCCAAAGGCTGCGAGTGTCCGGTTCTGACAGCCTCAGGACAGGGTACCCAGCCCTCAGCTTGCCCAGTCCCTCCTGCCCAGCCCTGCCCTGGCTTCCTAGCTCCGCACTCAATCCTGGCCCCCTGCTATTGCCGCCTACCTCCTGAGCTGTCACTGCTGCTGGGTGTGCGGAACCTCGGCCGGGACCCGGTCAATGACTACATTTCCCAGCAGCCCCTACGCCACACGATGGTCAGCCAGCCTGCAAGTCCCAGCATGCTGTGCCAATGTGGGGGTTGGGGGGGCTCCTCCTTGTGCCCCCCCACGCCCCCCCATTAACTCCTTAAGTCCTGTGGTACCCTTGGCTCCCTATTCTGGAAAGCTTTTCCTAAGGACTCCCCTCAACATCCTCAGCCCTCGAGCGGCCAGAGTTCCTTATCCAGGCTCCGGAAGGAAGATGGTCACTTTAAGGGAAAACGTTTTCTGTTTCATCCTCAGCTCCTCGCACTTCCAGGCAGGCCGACACTGGCCTCTGCTGGAACACTTCCTCCCCAGGTACCCATCCTGTCCTAGCTTCAGGGAGAACAAAACTATGAAGAACCGCATACCCCCCTTTTCCAGGTGGAGAAACTGAGACTCAGAGAAGCTAAGCGTCCTGACCAAAGTCTCGCAACTGAAACGTGTGACTCCAGCTTCCATGCCACGGACACTGCACCACCCACGGCCGCATTTCCTCCCTTAGCCTCAGCAGGGGTGTGTGACGGGAGGACACTGCCACCCACGGCCGCATTTCCTCCCTTAGCCTCAGCAGGGGTGTGTGACCAGCCGTTCTGCCTGCCTCATGGGGCTGTGTGGGGAAAAGGGGGGCGAACGCACGTTGTCAGGGGTGTGACCGTGTTCATATGCAGTATCTGTGCTGAGGCCCCATCCTCTCTCCTCAGGAGGAGAGACAGCAAGGGAGGGGGCCCCCCCACTCAGCACTCAGACAGCCCAAGCCTGCACTTCGTTGTTTTCCAGCCCTTTCTCCTGATTCACTGGCCACTGGGCAAGGCTTTCCTCCTTTGGGGCCTGACCTTCTCCACCTAAGATAAGGAGGCTACTCCAGATGGACAGAAGGGCCAGCTCAGATTAGGGTGTCCAGGAACAGTCTCTCCCAGTCTGTTGGGCATTTCACTAAGCTGTAAGCTCCCTGAGGATAGGCTGCATCTTTTCCTTATCACTCCAGTGTTGTTTCTGGCACACAAAATGACCCTGAGAACATGTTTATTGAGTTAGTGAGTTATCTGAATGAGTACTTTTTCTCTTAAGCTCTGACCCAGACTGAAGGGTCAGTGCTGAGGAAGGAGTGACCGTGTGACTTCTAGTCCATTCCCCATCCTTTTCCCCTAAGCTCAGAGTTGCTGCCTTAGTGACCAGTTTGAATAAGTAAACCTCTTCCAGAAAAAGTAACTTCTTCCCAATTTTCTTTTCCTGGAAATATCCATAGCACAAATGGAGCTCAAGTTTATTTGAATTTGGTTTCAAAGCTGAGTTGAGGATGAGGGGAAAGGGGATTGATTCAGACTCTTCGAGATAAAGAGGGCTGAGGTCACTTCAGGAAATCAAGGGAACCCCAATTCCAGCCCCCTCTTTGTGTCAAGGTCTGGGGAGGATCAAGGAAAAGTGGACAGGGATGAGTACTTCTTTTTTGGCTTTTGCCTTTTTTTTTTTTGGCCACACAGAGTCATGTGGAATTTAGTTTCCCAACCATGGATCACACTTGCACCCCCTGTACTGGAAGGGCAGAGTCTTAACCACTGGACTATCAATGAAGTCCCAGGACTGGGCACCTTTTACAGATAAAGAAACTGTTCCTGCAGGACTTTGGAGTCCTTGCACTTGATGGGTATCAGACAGGAGATTGTTCTATCAGACAAAACTCCAGCCTGCCCCCTTGGAGGGAATTATGTTCAGGCCTAGGCCCTGGGAACCTCTAGCACAGAGCTGCAGTCTTGATAAATCCCTTTCACTAAAGATACAGTCACAGAAATCAGAGCTGGCAGTGGGCCTGGCCACTTCCAGGGCCTAAAGGGTCTTCCTGCCTGCTGCTACCTGACTCAGCCTGGCCTAGCTAGGTGAGCAGGACCAAGAGCAGGGCAGAGTGGAGGAGAAGCAGCCCCAGCCAGGGTCCCATGTAGGGGGCTCCTGGTGGCCCCTTGTGCTGCCCTGTTGAAATGGAGGTTCCCATCCAGCTGGAGGCAGCTGTCAGGGGCCGAGGCTTGGCAGCACTCTTGGTAGCGGGGCTGAGCCACAGCCCCATGACACCTGGGGGGCCCTGCCATGCAGGCCTGGCTGCACCCTGCAGTGTGGCCTGAGCTGGATTGTTTCAGCTCCAAGAAGAGATGGGACTATTCATCCTCCCCTTGCCTCCGTCCCCAATTCATGGAGGCAAAAAGTGTTAAGTGGGGGACTTCCCTGGTTGTCCAGTGGCTAAGACTCCGTGCTCCCAATGCAGGGGCCAGGATTCAATCCCTGGTCAAGGAACTAGATGCCACATGCCACCACTAAGGCCAGATGCAGCCATAAATAAATATTGGAAAAAAAAAAGTGAAGTGGGGCTGTGGGCTGAGTTGAACTTCACTGGGCCGCTGGTTCCCAGCCATCTAGTTCCCAGAGAACATACAAGGTGATCAGAAACAAGGGGCCTCTCACGGGGACTTGGAGGATTCCAGCTGCCATCCTGGATTTCAGCATTATGTGGAGCTAAGAGGGGTCCACAGCCTGGGCCCCGGCAGATCTAGCTCCAGCCAGATTCAGCTGCCGAGCCCCCTCTGTCCAGGCAGGAGAAGGCCTGCAGTTCTAAGGGAGGGCAGCACTCAACCTTGGAGCACTCCGGGGCCCCACCTCACAGAAGTGCAGGCCCTCAGCCACTTTGAAGCAATCCCTGCCTTGGCAGGAGAAGGTGGGACAGGGTTTCCTCTGGAAGAGAAAATGAAAGAAGAGTGAGGGATGGGGAGCCCTGTGAATTCTGGACTCGGCGGCGGAGGAGGGGGGTGCGGGGGGCTGGCTGCCTTGTCTCACTGGCCTCAGCCACCACCCGGAGCAGGCAGGTGTGGGCAGACACTCATGTTTTTTGGGGGGGCAGCTGGAGGGGTGATGATCACCAGGAATGGAGTGGGAAGCGGCTTGTCCTCTGGGATGGTCAGGTGGCCTAGGCCTGGGAGCAGAGCAGGGCTGCCTGAGGAAGAGCTGTGACACATGTGCTGGGGGACGGGTCCTCTGCGAAGTCCCCGCCCCTGCCCCAAAGGGAGAGCATCCTGTGTGTGGATGTCATGACCTGAAACTCCCCCATCTCTGCCACCTGGAGAGGCACAGGAAATGCTTTACAGTGGAGGTGGGGGTGGGGAGTTAGGGTTAGGGGAAATCCTGAAGGGGTGGGGCACGGGGAAGGAAGGTAGACCTCAAAGCTAAGGGTCAGCCTGACAAGGTTGAGAGGTTGGGGTGTTGATAGAGGTTAGGAAGGTTGGTGAAAACAGCTCAGCTTTGGAGGTTTATCAAAGGGTGGGGCTCAGAGCTGGGCATTAGTGAGTGGGCAAGGCTCAGTGCTAGGGGGAAGGTGGGGTGGGGCTCTGAACTTATGGGGCCAACAGGAGGAAGGGCTTAGAGTTGAAGGAGCACAGAGGAGGGGTTCAGAGCTGCAGGCTGGGGGTCACTGTCTCACCTGAGACCAACTGGCTGAGTGCCAGGCAGAGAAGCCACCACTGCAGCCTTGCAGAGAGCAGGGTCGGGGCTGGAGTTTTTGGTCTGCAGGCAAGGCCTGGGACTGGTTTCATGTCTCCCCTCACAATAGGCTGCACTGAGCCTCGTGGTGCAAAGTGTTGAGTAGGATCAGTTGGGTGAAGAGAGAGCCTGCAAGTTCAGGAGCAGCCAGTTCAGGAGGGGCCAGCCGGTCCTGGACTGTAACTCAGCTTCTCAGGGCGATCCAAACAGTGACTCCTCTCTCTCCGGCTTTGGTATCTCCCTCCCAGCACCTACTGGAGGCACCTGGATGTCAGCACCCCTTCAGCCCTGCAGCAGCTTCTGGCAGCATCCTGCCCAGGCCCTACAGCAGCCCTGCCCCTTACCTTGCAGTAGTTCTCCCCTGGGCTGCACTCTTGCTGTTCTGTTGGAGAGCAATGCCTCCTGGCAGCACGCCTCTCGTAAGTGGTGGAAGCTGTGGCATGTCTGCTGGAGGGTTTGAACGCTGTGGCCCTATTCCCACAGGAGAAGGCATCCAGGAGGCTCTCTCCTCCTTTGTCCGCTGCTTTGTTGCTTACTTGGTCAGAAGGCGGCGGGATGCGGGGTGCGGGGAGCTAGCTTCTCACCAGGTGGTGGTTCTGGGCTACTAGTAAGACCTGCAGGAGGACTAGTAGGAAGAAAAGGAGAGAAGACCACTGCAGGAAGTAACCAGCTCTAGAGTCAAGATTAAGGGAAGGTCACTCCATGGTTAAGTCAAAAAAGGTCACGACACAGGGGAAAAAGAAGGGACAGTGTCAGGGCACAGCAGTACTGACAGGTTAGGGTTGGTCACAGGGACCAGGAAAGGCTGGTGTCCCTGGGCTGTGGACAGTTAACTCTGAGCAAAGCAGCCTGATGGCTACTACTGGTCTCAGACATCTCTGATTATGTACTCCAGGAGCCCGAGAGAGTGAAGGACCGGTCTTGGGAGACCAGGGGAGGGCTGTAAACAGAGGTTCCCATATTAAAGCATGCAGATGCATAAACTAAGGCTGGGAGCAGCAGGGAGACTCTTATATGGAATACAGTGTCCTGGGGCTGGGCTTCACTTTCTGCAAGTCATACTGTTGGTGATATTGAGGTTGGCACAAAGGGGCCTGCAGCCCGATAACAGCCCCTCGGAGTGCGAATGTTGTTGGCATGGCAACAGCAACATCCCAAGCCCGAGGGGACACAGAGCTGAAGCAGGTGCAGTGACAGGAAATAGACACCTGGTGCCTCTGATCCGGCCTCATTTGCCTCTGATCTGGCTTCATTTGCCTCTGACATCAGAAGGTGCTAGAGTGGAAAGTAGAGGGTGATAGGCTTTCTCAGAACCCAGGGCAGGAAAATGCTGGGTCACAGAGAGAGTAGAAAGTCAGGGTTCCTTTGTCCAGATTCTTCAGGGTTCTAATCAGAGCTGAGCCAATGACAGGAGGTAGCTTTCAGACCCTGGGTAGCTGGATCCCAGCTCTGCCTCTCCCAGTATGAAGGGATCAGATCTATAGGGGTCTGCTAAGCCCAGGTTCAAGTTCCTCCATGTGAGGCAGAAAACTGCTGGAGATGGGAGAGGGGGCCATTATTCCTATCTTCTTGCCCAACGCTGGGAGGCTGAGTACTATCCAGCGCCCAAAGTTCCTGGAGTTAACAGGGCATATTTCCCTGTCCTCATGGGTTGGTCCTCTATCAGCACTTGGACCTCTTAGGTGATGGTTGCCATGGTGAAGTGATATGGAAGGGAGACTGGATCCTGTCTGTGCTGGGCCCCTTTTGGCAGTGGTCCTCAATGCACGAGTGGGGCGGTACTCAGAATCCCAGACAGACAGGTGAGGTAGGATAGGACCCTTTGGCAACAGGGGCCACTTCTTATCACCAGAAGCCTCATCCTCTCTATGGCTCCCTCTCCTCCAAGGCTATTCAAGAAGTGTTCTCATCCAGTCAACACCTCTCAAGGGGACTTCAGTCTCCAAAGGCAGATAGGTCAAGAGGGGAGCCCAAAGTTCTCCCCAGCCCCTGTGTCCTTGTGAAAGAAAGGGCCCAGGCTTCCCACACAGCCCCTTCCTTTCCCCCTCCTTGGTTGGGAACAGTGAGGCTGGAGGGACAGCTCAGAAGTGTGAGGGAAGCAGACCCTCGAGCAAGTTGGAAAGCTGGGCCAGGCCTAGAGGGTTACAGCTCATGTGTGTCAGTTCTGGCTCCTTGCCCATCTACTTTAGACTGTGCACTCCTCAACAACTAGAGTCCCAATATCCCCTGAGCTCCAGCTCATTCCAGCGGTAGATTAACCTGCGTGCCTGAATGTGTGGAGGGCAACCAGCATGTGTCCCTGAGTCAGGAGGCTGCAAGTGCAGCCCTTGGAAGCTGAGGGCTGTCCTTCATCCCCTCCTGTCATCTGTTAGCTCTGGGAGTTCCCACTGACACTGCTGCCACCCCTGGGGACACAAGCAAAAGAAGGACGTTGATGTTCAGACTGGAAGCAGGAGAATATAAAGCCAATTGGCAGATAGAAGGGCCCCACTGGGATGTGTCTTTTTTGTGTAGATAAGAAAGCCTGCAGGTACCTTATTTATGTAAATGAGAAAGCCAGCAAGTGGAGCAGGCTCTCAGAAGGGAGGGGAGGCCAGGGCCAATTTGTAATTAAAGTCTGTCTGGCTGATCGAGGGAAGGCGAGTGGGTGAGGAGAGGTCACAGGCCCATTCCTACCAAGAGAATTTTGAGGTGAGGCTGCTGCCAGGCAAGACTGGAAGAATGAAGGCAAAGAGTTATCTCAAGGATTAAAAAAAAATGTAAACAAATGCAGAAGGAAGATGAAAACCTCACCTTTATCTGCCCCTCACTTTCCAACACATGGGTTACCTTTAGGGTGCTCCTTTCATGGAGCCTTCCAACACAAGCTGACCCAGCGAGGGGACCAGAAGGGAAGTGGAGGAAATAGATGATGGGTGAGGCTGGACACAGACTTACTTATTGGCTTTCCTTTCAGAAGTAGAGACTTGCTTTCAGAAGTCCTGTTGCTTCTGGGAGGTTCATTCCCAAGTCAGCCTCAGGGGTCAGCAGCGCCAATCCGGAGGTCAATCCCAGATTCCTGCCCAGGGCTGGAAGGGGCAGGTAGGACCTGCAGCCTCTCTGATGGAGGAGCTTTCCTCCTTGAAGAGTGAGCTGAGTCATCTGTTCCTGGCAGGCAGTGCCCTGGCAGAGGCTCAGACTCCAGGTTTAAGGGAGAGATTCTCGAAAGGCTCAGGAACCAAGGATGCACTTCTGGGGATTAACTATATAAGATGTTTATGCAGGGACTTCCCTGGCAGTTCAGTGGTTACAACTCTGAGCTTCCACTGCAGGGAGCATGAGTTCGATCCTTGGTCAGGAAACTAAGATGCCACGTGACACACAGCATGGCAAAAAAAAATGCATGCATATTTTTGTAATGTTGACTTAAAAAAATGCACAATGTGTGAGTTGCAAGTTAAATTTTCTTTGGGGCAAAATGAGGACTGTAGCCTGGGAGACAGCACCTCAGATAGCTCTGAGAACCTGCTCCCAAGAGTTTAGGGGTAAGGACCGTATATATGTGATTTTTGTGAATCCATGCAATCAAGCACATATTTTTTCAGGTTTCTGTTGGTCTCTTGAGGCTTCTGCTAGTCAGGAGAAACAATCGTCATCATGAAGGATTTTAGTGTTTTTCTAGACATGGGGCGATTCAAGAATTGGGCTCATAAAATCAGCCCCTGAAAATATCTGAAGACCTGTCCTGCCAGTTCCACCCCTCCTCTACCAAAGCACAAAGTGCCTCATTTCTGCAGGTGGTAGGAAAGGTCAGCAGCTACAGCAGCAGATGACTTAGTCGTTGTAGAGGTAGATAGGTAGATGGCAAGTACCCATGGAAAGTGCCAATTTGTAGTTGACACTAAGGAGAAAGCTTCCCTTGTGGCTCAGATGGTAAAGAATCTACCTGCAATGCGGGAGACCTGGGTTTGATTCCTGGGTTGGGAAGATCCTTGCAGGAGAGCATGACAACCCACTCCAGTAGTCTTGCCTGGAGAATCCCCATGGACAGAGGAGCCTGGTGGGCTACAGTCCTTGGGGTCGCAGGGTCGGACACGACTGATAAGTACAGCACAGCACGGAGGAGAAGTCTACAGGTATCTTTATATTTCCGAAGAAACTACAATCCTAAAAAGATTAAGAACGACTGATCTAAACCCAGAATGAGCTCCTCTCATTCTCCCCTGCCTGGTCACGGGGTTCAGCTGAAACCTTGTTCTTCCTATAGCAAACCCCCAAAGACCAAAGGGGTAGACACGACTGAGCCACTGAACAACAAAAAAAGACCAGACTTCAGAGTCACCTCTGGGGAGTCACTTCTGATCCAAGTTCGCTGGTCCCACCCCAGTAGCTATATGCTCCCTCAGGGCTGGATAAGCTGGCCACCCAGCAATTCCTGCTGGCCCAGGTGTGGACCGGAATGCCTTACCTCTGGGTCTGCTCCCGCCCTCCCACCTCCACTCATTTCTCAAGATTTATAAACCTAGCTGCGCCTGGCACACACAAGGCACTAACAGATAGATATTTGGATAAACGGAAGAGATAAACAGAAGCAGCCTCTGCAGTGACAGGGAAGCCCTAGGTTTTCTCATGCAGCTCATCAGATGCTCTCCTCAAAGTTCAAGGATGACTGCAGTCATCTGAGCAAGGCTGAGGGCAGGACTCCTTGGAATCTGGTCCCACTGCCCCTTCACACTGTAAAGCAAAAAAAAAAGGGGGGGGCTCTTGGGTTTGACAGTGAAGTCCCAGGTACCCCTCCTGAAGAGGGGGCTCGAGGACTGTGACAGCAGGAAAGCAGCAGGAGTGTTCTGGGGAGGCCTCGCTGCAATGCTGGAGGGACATGTGCCCCTGTGTTTCCTGTTTTCCGGGCTGTAAATCTCTTCCCCAAATGGTAGTCTGCTGGCACTTTGGGCCTGTTTTCAGTAATCAACGCTTTTAGTTGGCTTGATTAGGTTTAATTATCTACTTTCTCTGCTTTATAGCTCAGGCCCTGGAGAGGTTGCCCGAATGGGGTTTCAAACACCTGGAGGAGCCGAAGCACACATGCATGTGTGCAGAGTTGCCCAGGGACAGGCTGAGCCAGGAAGGAAAGTAGCACAGAGGAAGGGCCAAGCGGCAGGCTGCGTGGAAGCCCTACCCGTGGAGGCGACCAGCGCAACAGACGAGTGCGGGGCAGAGGCCAGCTCTGGAGCTGGGGCCTTCCCCAGCGGATATACGACAAGTGAACTGAAGTTCTGGGTCCTGAGGGGCAAAGGCAGCCTCTGAGGGATCCTGTCAGACCAGGCCCTGCCATTCAGATGACTGTGCCTGTGGGCAGATTAGGGCCCCGACTCCCCTAGTTCTCTCCACTTGGGAGACCTGATTCTCTCCACTTGAGATCCTGAGGTAGCTGCTCGAGTCCACCCAAACTGTGGCTCTTGGGGCTTGGAGACCATTCTGGGCTTGGAGCCACTTCACAGTCAAGCAGGGATCTTGCAGGAGACAAAGGCTGATGGGATCACCAAACTCACATTCTGAAGCAGCAAGCAGGCGGTCACTGTGGCTCCTGGTTTCACTGTGTGCCAGGCTGCTGAGGTGTGGAGGGGGGCAGAGCTGCAGGCCCATTCCAAGCCCAAGTCCTCCCTCTATGCAAGTTAAAAGGCAACCTTGGTGGCACGGCTTTGTCCTCAGCAGAGGTCCTGGCTCACTCTCCCCATCTTTCCCTAGTACAGTATATGCACGAATGGCTGACTCAACTAAGGGCAGGGCTTTCCTGGGGTGATGCTCATTTGGAAAGGTGGCAGCAAATAGGGGTGGGGAACAAGGTCAGGTCAGAATCACCTAGCATAATATACGTAACATAATAGGTGCTCATTAATTTAGTTGCTTCTCAAGTCTGTGAGAAAGAAGTAAGGAGGTGTTACAAACTAGAGGACTGAATTAGTTCATGACTCTTGGCTTCACAAGAAGACACATTCAGAACGAGGGCTGGTTTTATTTTCCAACAGAAACTTCTTCAATATAAAACAAAGATAAAACACATCTCAATCCTGCAATCTGCCAGCATGCCTTGTTTCTACAAGACGCATGCTAGTCCGTAAGATTAAGTACCAGAGTCTTTAGGAGCATTTGATTGGGAGAAATAGAAAAAGCAATCTTAGGGAAGCCTGGGCAAGGCCCACGGCTGAGATACATCCCCAAACACTAGAGCAGTCCTTGTCTTTTCAGATCCTCGTATGTCTTCTTATTCACAACATTCCCACTGGAGTCTTCATACTCTTCCTAAAAGGGAAGAAGGACTCCATTAAGTACAACTCCTGGGAGAAATATTTAGACCAGCCTCTGGGTACCTGAGCTCAGCCTGGCCTGATTCCATGCCATTCATCTAAAACAGCCTTTCTCAGCTGGGGTTCTGCTCTTTTTTCTGCCCATTAGACATCTAGAATGGTACCAGTTATGACCGATCCTTGGGGATATCTGAGAAAATTGTGTGTTCAAACCACTTTCTGTGTTTAAGATGAGGAACTCTGGCTGAGAAAGGCTCACTTAAGACATGATTTTCAAATGGGTCCCAAGAACTCTAGGTTTCTACCTAAGAGGACACTACAGGGGTTAAAGGCCGAGAGGACTGAGCTTCTCCACATCCAGAGGAGTTCTGCTTTTTCTATTTATTGGAGCTCTATGTTACAGTTTGAAAAGGGCTGTGCTGCTAAAGAAACACTGAACACCACTGACCTGAGAGGAAGCAGCTACCATATCTCACATACATACTACTCCTCATCTCTGAAATCTGCTGTTAGGGACGACCATCCCAAGACCAACAGGACACCTCCCCACCCCATGAGCAAGCTCATCAGATGCTCTCCTCAAAGGAGATCTAACATATGACACAGAATTTCAACCTCTTAGCTTATGAATCCCGAGGACAGGACAAGACACAGGGTACTTTTGCTTGCCACTTCAAAATTTCAAAGGGAGAATATAACCTGTCTTAAGATACAGATTTGAAGTCTGACACATGTAATATCACAAATAAATTAGGCTTCAAGTCAAGAGCCGATTAGAGATACTGTCACCCTACACTTCCTGCTACAGTGAACCTGGGGCTGTCACTCCCTCCTGCACCGTGAGGAACTCTGCGGCTTGACGTTACACCCAATGCTACATAAGCACTCACTCAGTGTCAGGCTGCCATCGTTCTGACGCCTTCTGCAGTTTCAGCTTGGCCCACACTGCCGGATGAGAAATGATCAGCAATCAGAAGAGCTGACTCATTGGAAAAGACCCTGATGCTGGGAGGGATTGGGGGCAGGAGGAGAAGGGGACGACCGAGGATGAGATGGCTGGAGGGCATCATGGACTCAATGGACGTGAGTCTGAGTGAACTCCGGGAGTTGGTGATGGACAGGGAGGCCTGGCGTGCTGCGATTCATGGGGTCGCAAAGAGTCGGACACGACTGAGCGATTGAACTGAACTGAACTGATCCACTGAGCACTGGGTATTACAACATATCCCTCATTAGGATCCCCCTGAGTGCCTATCCTAAGACATCTGCCTGCCCTAAATGGGAATTTTGGTTCTGGACTGCCTGTGAACGAATCCCTTTCATCGCAAAATTTACCATAATGTTTGCTTTGTTGCAAAATAAAAGTTGGATCATATATAACCAAACACCTCTTAGAATTGAGAACTGATATTATCAAAGGAAAAGTTAGTATGGTACAAAATATAGGAATTATTGGAAAAAGTGACCTTACTGTTTTAAAGTTCATAATAGAAGAGAAAGAGAATGCTGTGCTTAGTCACTCAGTCATGTCTGACTCTGAGATCCCATGGACTGTAGCCTGCCAGGCTCCTCTATCCATGGGGATTTTCCAGACAAGAATAATGGAGTGGGTTGCCATGCCCTCCTCCAGGGAAATCTTTCCAACCCAGGGATCAAACCCAGGTCTCTTGCATTGCAGGTGGATTCTTTACCATCTGAGCTACCAGGGAAACTCAAGAATACTTGAGTGGGTAGCCTATCCTTTCTCCAGGGGCATCTTCCCAACCCAGGAATCAAACCAGGGTTTCCTGCATTGCAAGCATATTTTTTACCAGCTGAGATATCAGGGAAGGCCCAAGAGAAGACTAGACATTGTCAAATACATCTACCTGAGGTCTGATGCATGTATTTCAAAAAATTCAGAGGAAAAAAAAAACCTGAAATATCATGGCCAAAGAGTCTGAAAGATAAGATGGCTCAATAAACACTGAAGGCATTAGGAGAATAATTCTGACAGTTCAATTTCAACGAACACGAAAAGGGAAAGACATCTACAGACACTACCATAGCTCCAGAGGAAGGGATAAGACATGTACAAAGACAGGACAGATACAAAACTAGGGAAAGAACAACTTAAACTTGTAAGAATGGTGTCTGGGAGGTGCACCCTTAGAACAAAGGGCTATGTGCCACAGACGGGACAGGTCGCTGCTGTGAAGGTAAGATGACAGTGAAAAGGAGCAACTACTTGATTCGTATATGCTTTCATATTTCCCATCAAGCAGAACAATCTCTAAACATGACAAGAATAGAAGAAATATCCTATCGAGAAAGCTGAAGTCTAAGATGGGTGAAGAAATATTAATAGCAAATGGGACAATATATAAGTGCTTAACTCTGTGCCTGGTGTACAGATATTTAGCTAATCATCTTTTCCTTCCTTGCTAATTGCCTTAAATTAGCTGAAATCTTTTTAAAAACGTATTCATTTGGCACCGGGGCTTAGCTGTGTCACATGGGGTTTCAGACCGTCACTACAGCGTGAGGGGTCTTCAGTTGCAGCATGAGGGATCTAGTTCCCTAACCAGGGATTGAACCTGAGCCCCCTGCACTGGGAGCACGGATTCCTAAGCCACTGGATCACCAAGGAAGTCCCTGAATTTCCTATTTTTGATGGAATAGCCAATACGATAAAAGCTATAGACACAAGATATCATGGTTTTAGAAGAGCGATTGCTCTCACAGGCAATGTCCCTAGAATCCATGAAAATGTATCTCTCATGATCCTGTCATAAACAAGATGATATCTGAACCTGATGCTTTTAGTTTATTAGGTTTAGTAGACATATACCTAGTGAATTTTGGTCAATTGTGACCAACCACCTAAATGAGAAATATCTTGTGAGAAGTTCCATAGGGCTCTTTCTTAGCTGTCTTTTGTTAAACTTATGACTGAAAATTTGGAACAATGGAATGATTAAAATAATGCCTTCATACCTCAAATCCTTCATTTAAGTTAAAAAAATAAAAAACTACTGTAACTTAAATAACAGTACTGAATCCCTCCTGCTAAAAATGCCAAAGAAAAACTTTAACAGAATGATCTAAAACAAAGACCAGGAAAGCCAGCAGGGCAGCTGTGCCAGTGGCTCACTCCCTGCCCACTCCCACAGGGCACATGTCTTCCCAGGTGCTCTGGAAGGAGCAATCCTGGTCTAACAAGCAGCTACGTTTGCTGCCAGTTACTGAAGCAACAGCTGACTGCACCACAGATGGCACCTGACCCAGCTGCACCTTCCTACCATCCTTCCCTGATAGTAGAGACTGGGGCCCCGAGAGACTGAACTGCATGAAGGCAGGCTCTAAACACTGGGAAAGGTCATACAGGGCGAGGGCTAGAGCTGCTCTCGCTGTGAGCTAAGGCTTAAAGAGAAGACACAAGAAGGCGGAGAAGGCACACACACAGACAGAAGCACAGCTGGAGAGGCACATTCTTCCTCACAGGAGGGAAGGGCATGGAGTTAGGTTTTCTGAGGCTCTCTTCCGCATAGCCCCAAATCCTTAAGATGTCTAGTTTAGATGCTTAAAAAAAAAAAAACCCAAATCCAAAAACCACACACAAAATCCAGGTTTAATAAAAAATATTCTACCAATGGAAAATGAAGAGAAATTGCACATACTCTACAGAATAATAGAATTAACTTCAATTTAATAATTAATTGATTATACCTATAGCTGATTCATGTTCATGTGTGGCAGAAACCAATACAATATCGTAAAGCAATTATCCTTCAATTAAAAATAAATTTAATTCAAAAAATAATTGATGCCTATTAGCAGTGAGATACCTGAGATAAAAGTCTGTCACGATCCTGTGGGAGTCAAGATGTCTGTAACTATCTATCTGTTACTGAAAAGTCTGAAAGGAAGCCAGAGAGTTAACCTAAGATACTTAAAAAGGAGGAATAATCCCTGGGAAATAAAGGGGAGGGGAGGCGATGGAAAGAGAAAGTGATACTGAGATAGAAGTGAAACTACAAATGATACACAAATGACCTACAAGTGTCAAGGGAGGTCATTATGGGTGAAAACGATACACTGTATCAAAGATGTCACAATAATAACATGAGAGAAACTGGTAAACCTAGACATGTGAACAAGGAGATAAGTATGGAAAACAATATGGATAACATTTTGAATCATGAACCTGTCAATACTATTCTGGAAAAAATTTTTTTCTTTTCTAAAAGTTTGTGTCACTAAAGAGAAAATTTATAGTTTCTTTATGAAATGCCCTTAATGATCAACCCAAAAACATCTACGGGGGAAATTTAAAATAAGGCAGAATAGGATTATGGGAAGAGGAAAGACTGTGGTAGAATAGACACGTGATTGACCCCGGGCTTTCTTTTCTTATGGTACATGACCTTTAAAGACTTACCTCATTTTTCCTCTTCTGAAAGTGTGGGTGGTCTTCTACCTCACTGATTGCTCTGAAGATTAAATGAGTGTAAAAATCTCCCATTTGCCTCACATATACCAAGCATCCAGTATATGGTAGCTAGCAATAGGAAGATTAAACTCCAAATGCAAGATAAAGGTGACTTTGGATCTCACACCTTGGACTCTGCAGAGGAGCCCACAAGTGAAGCTGACGATAGCAGCTTATGCTTTCTCACTGATACATTCTACACTGCGATCAGGCATGCTATAGCTTTTTACCTATATTATTTCATTTAATATATATATTATCTCATTTGAGACAACTCTCTGATGTAGATATACTATTAACACCCACATTTGATAGATAAAGGAAACCAAGGCACTAAAAGACATAACTTGCCCTGTGTCCCCTAGCCAGGAAGTAAGTGGCGGAGCTACGATATGGACCCTGACAGGTGGCTCCTCCAGAGTCTGCAATGTTAGGGATGTGGTTTTGAACCAACTTTACCCTTGAAGGAGAACAGATAAAAACAAAGAACTTAAGGGACTCCATCACAAAGTCCTTGGGTAAAAACAACATGACAAGACATAATGGGGGTGAAAGCTACTATGTATAAAATGAGTAAGCTACAAGGACACAACACAGGGAATTGAGACAATATTTTAAAGTAACTATAAATGGAGTATAATCTTTGAAAATTTTGAGTCACTATATTGTATGCATGAAGATATATAATATTTAAGTCAACTACAATTTTTTAAAAGAGAAAAAAAGGAGATAATGGGATTCTGAAAGCAGAAAAACCACTTTTTGTAAATAAGGTGATAAGAATATTGATATAAGATTAAACACTTAGTCTAGTGAATCATTATGAGTCAGATGTATAGAATTTACTGTTTCAGGTCATTAATACAATCACCTCCTATAAATAACTCAACAGAATGACACATATTAATAATAGATAACAGAAATTAGTAACAGAAATAAGCTGTTAGATGAAACATTAAAGTTAGAAATGTTAGAAAAATACCTGCATGAAAGGAATAGATTCAAATTTACTATATAATCTTTGTGAGAAATCTAACAAGAAAATGAGAAATCTAACAAGAAAACAAGGAGTTAAATAGAAATAGACAGATCAATTAATACACTGAGTGTAAAGAGCTCACCTGTATACATGGATGAATGCTGACAACTAGGGTAAAAAGGAGCCCACGTCTGACAATACCTGATAACTGGGGAATGGTCTATTACAGTAGAACAAGAAAGCTGCCAGACAACAGGAATTTCAAAAAGCAAATGGGAGTGATCAGTAAGGTTACAGTGTAACATTGAGTTTATGTGGCTCAAACAACACAAAAGTGGCAGAAACCCAAGACACAAAGTTTAATTACAACTGGAATCAACATGTCCATACCAGAATTCAAAACAAATAAGACATTAAGCATGAAAACTACTGAATAGGAGAAAATACTTATAAATGATATGACTGATAAAGGGTTACTATTCAAAATATGTAAACAACTCATACAGCTTAATAGAAAAAAAAAAAACCTGGTTAAAAAATGGGCAATCTAATAGGTATTCTTCCAAAGAAGACATACAGATGGCTAATAGGCACATGAAAAGATGCTCAGTATCACCAACTGTCAGAGAAATGCAAATCAAAACCACGAAGAGTATCACCTCACACTTGTCAGAATAGCTGTCATCAAAAACACCACAGATAACAAATACTGATGAAAATGTACAAAAATGATACCCTTACACTGTTTAGTGGGAGTGCAAACTGGTGCAGCCACTATGGAAAACAGTATGGAGGTTCCTCAAAAAACTAAAAACAGAACTACCGTATGATCTAGCAATTCCACTCCTGGGTATATAGCAGAAGGAAAAAAACCCACGAATTTGAAAAGATACATGTACTCCCCACATTCATAGCAGCATTCTTTACAACAGTCAAGACAGGGAAGCAACCTTCATGTCCATCAACAGATGAGTAAAGGAGCTGTAGTGTGTGCGAGTGTGTGCTAGTTGCTCAGTCGTGCGCAGCTCTTTGCGACCCTGTGGACTGTGGCCGCCAGGCTTCTCTGTCCATGGCATTCTCCAGGCAAGAATACTGGAGTGGGTTGCCATTACCTTCTCCAAGGGATCTTCCTGACCCAGACATCGAAGCCAGGTTTCCCGCACTGCAGGCAGATTCTTTACCATCTGTGCTACCAGGGAAGCCCAAAAGAAGATGTGGTATATATAAACAGATATACATGCACACACACACACACACACACACACACACATACACACACACGCCGGACTACTACTCAGCCATAAAAAAGAATGAAATTGCTATATGCAACAACATGATGGACCCGGAGGGCATTATGCTTAGTGAAGTAAGTGAGGCAGAAAAAGACAAATACTATATATTATCCCTTAGATGTGGAACCTAAAATATAAAACCAACAAATGACTATAACAAAACAGAAACAGATTCACAGATATAGAGAACTTGTGGTTACCAGTGGGGAAAGGCAAGGGCGGGGCGATGGGAGTGGCTAGGTAAGGACAGGGGATTAAGAGGTACAAACTACAATGTATAAATAAATAAGATACGAGGATATGTTGTGCAGTACAAGGAATATCACCAATATTTTGTAAGTTTTTTTTTTTTTCTCCTGTGTGACTTGGAAGATCTTAGTTCCCAGACCAGGGGCCAAATCTGGGCCCTCCTGCAGTGAAAGCAGGAAGCCCCAGCCATTGGACTGCTAGGGAATTTCCTAGTATTTTATAACTTTAAATGGAGCATAGTCTATAAAATTTTGAATTTCTGTTATACATCTGAAACTAATACGATATCAACATATCTCCAAAAAAAGTAAGTTTTTGAACAAAGTAACAAGATCAACGAAAGTATCAATAGGAAAAAAGAAATAGTAAAATGCAGAATAAAATTTTTGAGTTTTCTACTTTGTCATACTAAATCAAGGAATCATATGGGCTATTAACTAGAGAGTCTTCTCAGAGTAGTCCCTTTTTACGAGGAAGTTAATCTCCATATAAAGTTTCAAATGACAGAAGAGAATGTAGCATGTAATCAAATTGACTTTATGACATAAATATGGTTTTGATTCCTAAATCTGACAAGTGTCTGAAAGCAAAGCAAAAAGCACATCTTTTATTTATGAATGCAAAAACAAAACTTCTAAACAGAATTCTAACAGGATAAATAGCTATATTAAAAAAAAAAAACTACCACTCAGTATGAAATAATTTAGAAATGTTGTTTTATGAGCCTGATCAAAAGTAGTAAAAATGTTGTCACCTTTCTTTTGTGAAATGTGATAATAAAATTGTAAGCCAACCTTAAAATTAGTGAGGCTGCATCACATGGTCTTTAAAAACAGCATTCAGGCAAGGAAGACTTATTGCCTGCTTCTATTTAACATTTTAAGATTTGGGGGTAATGCTTAGGAAAAATAAATACATGGAATAAAATTGATTAAAACATGTTTTTGCAGTTGAACCTGATTGTAAGCCTAAAATAATGTAAGGTATTACATTACAATTTCAAGGTATCAAGTAATCAACTCAGGCAATTTGCAGGACATATTTAAGAAAATTGCAGCCCCTCCCGCCCAATCATGATCTACTTATTAGTTATGTGCAGCTAGAAAACAAATCTGAAAATGTGACAGCATTCAAAATGCAGTAGTATGATTCTATGAAATTTCATTACTATTTTAATTTCCTCCAAACAGGGTGAAGGGCAAAAATGAAAAGAGGCTAACTGGATAATCTGATATATATTAATTCTGATCAGAGGAACTGTGTGATCCTGACTTGTAAATGCATAAAGAGACAAAACAGCAAAAAGGAGCCCCCAAAGCTTACCACACTCAATGGGAGAGTCCCTGGAACTCACAGGTTAGGTCAGGGGTTGGTGAACTCTTTAGAAGGTCACTTCTACTTGGCTTTACCATGGAGGATCTGAAGCCCAGAGGTGGAAGCCAAATCAGTTAGCTGACCAGGCAGCAGAGCAGTGTGACATGCTAAGAGGCAGTGCCCGAAACTTAGCAAAGTGGAGTGGTAAAATTCTTTTCCTAACAGTCTAACCCACTGACAGTGAAAACATGACCAAAAAAAGAACACGAAGGAAAACTGTGAGGAAGATGGAAAAATCTACCACGGCCAGGTGGCCGGAAGCCGGAGGCTCCTGGGAGCTTCACCACCACATTCCTGGACGCACGCTGAGCTTGGCTTTTTCTCTGAGAGGTATTTTGCTGACATGTTGCTGTGTATCTGCCCTGTCATCTCAGAAACAAGCTTGCCAAGATCATTTCTATTTCTTCCTTTGTGTCTGCAGTTCTTGACATAGTAAAATCAATTCAGAAAATACACATACACTCATTCACTCAAAATCTTGCATGCTCAGGAGTTCACAGACCCCAGTTAAAAGCAGTTTTATACTCAGCACAGAGCTCTTCTCAAGAGGGAAAGAATCAGTACTCCTGGCTAATCCATCCCCTGAAAAAGCAATAAATATAGGACTGTAGTAGTCTGTATGTACCCACAACCTGCTGCCCTTAGGCCTGGACACATGACAATGCTGGGACAGTGAACTGTAGCTCTGGCCTCGGGAACATAAATAATTACTTACAGGAGACCGCATCTTCAATCTGTGTCACATTAGCAAAGTGGGCAGTATTTGGGATGCCCAAACACCTCATGCCGTGAGCATGGCGCCATTCCTGGGAGAAGAGAAGCAAGAGACAGCATGAAATAGGACTGACTGGACACACAGCACTAACCCCATCCTACTCAAAAACCTTTCCTAATCCTTTGCAAAAGGCTCCACCTAAAGACAGTATTCCTTTTGAGGTTCCTGTCTGTAGACAGCTGGCTATGACTGACAAGAGGCAGTTACTTCAAAGCAGCACTGTATGTCTACCTCACTGGGCAGGTTTATAAAACCTAGATCCAGACAACATCTGTGTCAAGACCACAACTCTAACTCATCACTTACCTCCTATGCAACCCCCACCACGAGCATGTGTAAGCATTACTGATGGCAAGTCAGTGTCATCCTTAGAAGTAAAGGAGAAGACTGTTCATCATGTACAAGCAAGGATATGAAAGAGACCAGGGAGGGATGCTGATGCAATGATAGTATGGCTCAGGGATGGCAGATGGCATGGGCCCTGGATACCAATTCCAATTCACTGGAGGTGGTACTGAGAAAGTACCACTTAGAGACTACTGGAGTTGGGCAGAAAAGACCCCAGAATCAGTAATACGCACATCTGAGGAAGACAAAGAGGAATTCACATACATTCTCCATTCTTGGCTACATCTAGCATGTCTTCTATTCTGTAAAATTTCCCTCCAAGTACTGAGAACTGAAGGCAGAAACAAAACAAGGCTGAATTCACTTACTGGAGTACCACCCAGATAATGCCTTCTCTCAAGAATAGCTTGATAAATGTCATCCTCTTTTTTTTCAAGAGGCAAAGGCACATTTAAGACCCAAAGAAGGAGGCGGTCAGCCCTTTCTTTGGTATTAAGTACTAGCAACAGGAGACAGAAGTGACCAAGGAGTCAGAAAGGCACGGAGAAAGAGCAAGCAAGAAAAAGCAGAACAAGGTTCAAATAGTGGAATGCCTCCAGAACTGTCTCAGGTGCAACCCAAGGCTGGCACTGCTGCCAGAAGCCAAATGCCACATGCTGGACTTTATGTCCACTCCTTCTCTGGTTCTCTCTAGCTCTGGACACTAGGGATCCTCTCAGGCTGCTCCTATCCTCTTCTCTAAAAGACTCATGTTTCAAGCTTCCGCGTCCAGGAGAAGCGCCAAATTTCTTACAGCAAAGTGCCGCTGGAAGGCCTTCGGACCTCGGTAGGTATAGTTTCCACAAATCTCACAGTTATAGTTGATATTTAGGCCATGAAGCTTATATAACCAGTAAGGAATGGGCTAAAAGAAATCAGACAAAAGAAAAACAGCATTAGACCAGTCTGCATCTGCTGCCAAAATGAGAGAAGGGGAAAGAGGGCAGCAGGGGTCTTACTTTGCCATCCCAGCCCAGGGGCAGGTTTTTGGGGTTGTAAATGATCTCATTCTCTTCATCTTCACTTTCACTCTCACTGATCTGCTCTTCCTCTTCCTCTTCCCTCTCTTCTCCAGTTCTTGCCTGCTTGCGCTGTACGTTTTCATGAGTGAGATGTCGCTGCTCCTATGTCAGGTCCATGAATGAAAAGGGAGATGAGAGAAGAGTGCAGAACAAGAAGGGAAATTTCCTATTTTCCTATAACCCTTGTTGATCCTTCACTTTTAAGGATCAAGTTTTCTTTCTTGCACAACAAAAAGAAAGTCTTGCTTTCAAATAGAATTCCTCTTCAGCAGAACTTTCCTGATCTTAAAGGAAAAAGTAAAAAACAAAAAAAAAAAAAAGGAAAAAGTTAAACCTAGCACTTGCCTGGAGAAGGCAATGGCACCCCACTCCAGTACTCTTGCCTGGAAAATCCCATGGGTGGAGGAGCCTGCTAGGCTGCAGTCCATGGGGTCGCTAAGAGTCGGACACGACTGAGCTACTTCACTTTTACTTCTCACTTTCATGCATTGGAGAAGGAAATGGCAACCCACTCCAGTGTTCTTGCCTGGAGAATCCCAGGGACGGAGGAGCCTGGTGGGTACCGTCTATGGGGTCGCACAGAGTCGGACACGACTGAAGTGACTTAGCAGCAGCAGCACTTGCCTAGTCACTCATCTGAGGCCACAGACAATCGCAGAACAATAGAAGTCTTTTCTCTTCTGTCCCTAAACTGTTCCCTGAACCAGTCTTCCCTTCTCTTTCCCACTGTTGTTGCCCTCATCAAGGAGACAACGTTCTAACTTGCTCCAAGTCTGTCCTCACTCCAGTCTAGCTTCCATGTTGTCCCCAGATTTATCTGCTGGAGAAAACCAATCTCGTGGCACACTTTGCTTAAAAAAACTTCAATCTGCTTTCTGCTACTTAAAGGACAAGGTCCAACCTCCCAACATACAATAACTTTCCAAATTTTTCTGACTACACCATCCCTCACCAGACATACCCAAGGACAATGGTTTGTTTTCTCATTATTTCATTTCACAGTAATTTTACCTTCATATTTGCTGTTTCCTCTACCTGGAACATCTTAATCTCCCTCTTTCTACTTAGAACACCCAATCTCAAAGTATTACAGTAAACATCACATCATACTGCAGTTATCTGTAGCCCTCAGTCACAAACTGGGCTTTTCAAGGGTAAGAGGCTATGTCACATTCACGACTGTATTCAAAGATTTAGCATAATATTTGGAAACCAACAGATGTCAGTAAATGGTGAAGCAATGGTAAAAATAATACCAATTCATAACAAGATCAACTTTTGGAACTCATTTTGGCTGGAACTGGCGGGAATTCCAAGGAGAATAGTGCCACCTCCTGGCAGGAAAAGCAAAATGCTCTCAAAGGTAGGAGAAGCTGTGGGCACACCTTATGTCAGCGGCACAGATGAACCTCGCATGTCTTCAAAGGACGGGCAACACAGTCTGCCACCCACACTCAGTTCAGTTCAGTCACTCAGTCGTGTCTGTCTCTTTGCGACCCCATGAACTGCAGAACACCAGGCCTCCCTGTCCATCACCAACTCCCAGAGTCCACTCAAACCCATTTCCATTGAGTCGGTGATGCATCCAACCATCTTATCCTCTGTCGTCCCCTTCTCCTCCTGCCCTCAGTCCCTCCCAGCATTAGGGTCTTTTCAAATGAGTCAGCTCTTTGCATGAGGTGGCCAAAGTACTGGAGCTTTAGCTTCAGCATCAGTCCTTCCAATGAACACCCAGGTCTGATCTCCTTTAGGATGGACTGGCTGGACCTCCTTGCAGTCCACGGGCCCACACTAGCACAGTCCTAGTTCAGTGTGGAGAGTATAAGTATCCCACGTATCCAATGTCTAGCTAATCCCTTTTATCCAAAGGGGTTATAACAGTGGGATCCAACAATGACTCTAGTTTTATGAGTTATCATATGCGTGGTCATCAAACAAGGGCAAGAGACAAAGACGTGCAGACCAGCTATTTGCACCAGAGCCACCTACTTACTCAAAGCACCATGTGAGCAGCTATAAAGGAAAAGGCTCTGAGAGCAGTTGAAAACTACACAAAGCAGACACTCAGAAAGGCTGGTCCTCTCTGCAGGACTCCCAGAGACACTGACCATCTTCCACCTTCTCTTCCCTGAAAGACAATCATTTTCTCCTGCTCCTCCCCCAACTTTCTCTAAGCATCTTGGTTGGGTAGGCCTTTTTGTACCTGTAACCCCCTTCAGCTTCTTAAAAAAATACTCAAGGAGCAGCTCACAGCCAATTCTGTACCATTAACCTCCAAACCTAGTAACATATAAGTTACTCCAACCCTGTGAACATATAAGTTACGCATTTTCAGAGTAAGTCATTCATGAAGAGCTGCTGTTGTGGGCACACCTATGTCAGGGGGAAAGATTAGCCTCAGTCGTCTTCAGAGGACTGGCAACTCAGACTGCTGCCCACACTCGCACAGTCCTAGTTCCCTGTGGAGAGTGTAAGTATCCCACGTATCCAATGTCTGGCTAACCTCCTTTTATCCAAAGCAGGTGTAAAAGAGGGAGCCAAAAGATGACTCTAGTCACATCTTACATGCCTTTTGAGTGTCTGCTTCCTGGGTCACCCCTGGCTTATTTTGGAGCTCAGGGAAACAATCTGGATTCTACACGGAGAGGGGAGTCTACTCTCCCACCTAGCCTCAGGGGATTGGGCAAACTTAGGAATGTCACCGAACAACAGACCCTAACAACAGATCAGGACCTCAGGGAAGGGCTAAATACCCTGGGAGAACACAATTTTCTGCTAGTTTGATCTATACATTTTCTCTTGCAATCCTAAAAAATATCCTACAAGTTCACAGCTCTCTTACTTCCACAACTTGGAGCATTTATAGCCCTCAGCAGAGTCACTTACCCCAAGAATCTCTACATATTCGTATATCTGGGCTTCAAGGAAAGCAATGTCTTTGTTCCTCTCAGTGTCTCTGGAAATAAGAAACAAACTGTATCACTCAAGGGTTCTTTCACCCAATGCCATGTTCTCTGTATCTGGGAATATTTATTCCATAGGTGCATCTAAAATTACAAGCACAAGAGAAACACCACGTTGTGAAAGCAAATGTTCTGTTCAGCTCAGGACTTGCTGATATTTATTTATTTTTAATTTAAAAAATATTTTTGGCCATGCTATGTGGCTTGCAGGATCTTAGTTTCCCAAGGATCAAACCCAAGCCCCCTACAGTGGAAGGGAGCAGTCTAAACCACTGGACTAAACCAGGCATTTCCCTTGAGATTATTTCTTAGAATGCATAGAAGCTTCCTCTTTGACCTCATTCTAGAGAGTTAAAGGCATGTCCAGGTATTTAAATTCCTATCAATTTCCTATACAAAGGAAATGTGGTATAGAAGGGCAAGCTCTGGAACAGGCAGACTTGGGCCCAAATCCTGACCTTGCTACTTAGTAACTGTGAGATAACAGGTGTAACTTTTCTAAGTCCTTATCTGTCAAAGATGAGGATAACAAATACTTTTCAAGCTTGTTTTGAGAATTAGCAAAACCACATATAAAAAAAATACCCTGTATAAGCATGTGGCTCAGGAACAGATTCAACTGTTATTAGCAAAAATGCACTTAGACGAACATTTTTGAACCAATTACCCTCTATAACCTACAGAGGTAACAAAAGATACCTGGGGCACAGTTTCAACTTTAGAGACGTCACCCACGCTCAGACTCCTGAGTACAGACTGTCCTTGGTTTATAATAACAATGAGAGAACTGTCTGCCATTAGCAGAGAAAAAGAGCAGACTGGAGCCTGATGGATCAATAGCAGTGATAAAATGGGCTTTAAAATTTCTGATGTGGTATGAATTCTGCACGGGAATAAAAAACTTAAAATGTAAGCAGAGGTGCCCCTCTTCCTCCGACTCACCGTTTGGTGCCCTTTGTCTTGGGATTTTTGGCAAACAGGGAGGTGTCGAGTGACTCAAGGGACTTTCCTTTGGTGCTGAATAGCCTCTGGGCTCGCTCTTCTAGGGTCCTAAGAAGACACAGGGGCAAAGGATTTCAGGATTATTTTACCATCTAGGCTTGCTTCTTTTTGCAGTGTGGAGAGAAAGAATGGAACTGAAGCCACTTAGAAGATTGTGAAACTCAAAGTAAAGGAGACAGTTCTGATAGAAAAATCAGTCTCTTACCCGCCACACTTCAGGCCTAAAGCTAGGAGTGCAGATTTCAATCTGTCCAGACCCAGGGAGGCCAACTCCTATATGAAAGAAACAAGTTACAATTTTACATAAATAGACTTGGAGAAGCAACAAATGCTCAAACTTAGGTTTGCAGGCTGGTGTGTGGGTGTTCCTACAACAGTGGCAAGACCACACATTCCACAGCCAGTCTCCTAGCAGGATGCTCCAACTCTCCAAAGGACCGACTCTGTGGTTAAGTTCATTCGTAACCATACTGGCTTGTGTTCCACTACCTCTACTATAGCTTAAGATGGCTAATTTTTAGTTAACAGTGTTCAAAGAAACTGGATAAGCTTTTTTTTTCCTTTCATCTTTTTACATTCTTTGTAGATACTTCTCTCAAGGACTGGTGTCTTACCATAATAAGTCTGTAGTGTTAGGAGATCAAAAGACCCCTCTGAGGCATGAACAGGCAAGGCCAGCACAGCTAAAGGAAACATACCTCCCAGGAGGAGAATGCAGAGAGGTCAAGGTGGGCTCCAGCATGGGTCAGGGCACTGCTTGTCTCTTTCTGGAAAAACAATATGAGATTTATTAAGACCCAGGATTAGAACAAAGGCAAGGGAGTCATCTAAACTACAGGCATACCTTGGAGATAGTGCAGGTTCAGTTCCAGACCACTGCAGTAAAACAATTACTGCAATGAAGCAAGCCCCACGATTCTTCCTGGTTTCCCAGTGCATACAAAAGTTATGTTTACACTATACTGTAGTCTATTAACTGCACAATCCCATTATGTCTAAAAAGACAATGCACATGTCTTAGTTAAAAAACTTTATTGCAAAAAAATGCTAACCACCATCTGAGTCTTAGTAGTAATAAAAATCAAAGACCACCATAACATAATAAAAAGTGGCAATAATAGACTTGCCCGATGCAGGGAGTTGCTGCATTTGTAAAAAAACAAAAAAAAAAAAACAAAAAAACCGGCACCATCTGAGAAGTGCAAGAAAGCAAAGTGCAGTAAGACGAGGTGTGCGTGCACCAGGTGCTGGGTGGCCCCTTACAAACATGCATGGGCGAGAATCAAATGCCTGTAAGGACAGAGCAAAAAGAAACAAACAAGCCACCAACTAAAAACAGAGGGTCCAATTCTCCCAGAGATTTCAGAAAAAAGTCATGTTTGCCCCCAGGAATGAAAATATATAATAAAGATTTCTAGCACATAATTATATCAGCTTTTGGTCAGTAGGAACCACAGAGCAGTAATGATACGGTTGGTGAAAATGCTGGGCCCAGCAATGACAAGTGGGTCCTGACAAATCTCTTTCCAAAGTATACAGAGAAAACTCAGCATACTTGGCAGAGAACACCTCCTGGCTACAACTGACCCCAAGAGACCAGCATCTGAAGGCCTAAAGCAGAGACTCAAGATTAAAGTAAAACAGTTTACTTCCTTGGAATGTCCTCCACCCAAAACCCCAGTGAAGCTCACCGGCCATCCAGGAAAGTACCATTCTCCCACTTCTTCTCAAACTCGTTCTGAATTTTTCCAAAAAGTTCATTCTGATCTTGGAGCGGCTTCACTCTATCTGTGTAATCCTGAAGGTATTCAAGCAGCATCTCCAGATATCTACAGAGGAATATGTAATACAGAGACAGCAAGGTTTCTATTTTTGATATACTGTTATGCCCTATAAGATATACTTATAACTCGAGTGATACTAGTCTTTTAAAGGAATAAAAATGAGCTTACAATTGGCTTTCTTCTAATATGTCATCTTGATTCTGACCTTTCCTATCTTCTTTCATCCTCAAGATACAATTCCAAATACTACCGTCTTAACTCACAAATAAGAAAGGTTTCAGGTAAAAAGAAAATGAGAAAAATAGAGGAAGCAGATTACTAACTAGGGGCACAACAACACAGACAAAGCGTGACATCAATACATCAGACCCAGGCACCTCTGAGAAAACTTAATTTTTTCCCCCCTCTGCTCAGCTCCAAAGACAGAAGCACCAGGGTGGGAGACTTCCTTTTACAATGAGACAAAATTAAGAACAGTATGGGCCTAAGATCACAGATGTGCCCACAGACACATATTCTTCCAGAGCCAAAGTATTATGATTTTATTTTTTAACTAATTAATCATTTATCTGTTTGGTTGCACTGGGTCTTCACTGCTGCGAGGGCTTTCTCTAGCTACAGCAAGCGGGGGCTCCTGTTTGTTGCAGTGCACAGGCTTCTCATTGTGGGGGCTTCTCTTGCTGCAAAGCATAAGCTCTAAGCACAGACGCTTCAGCGGTTGCAGCACACAGACTCAACAGTTGCGGCGTGAGGGCTCCAGGCTGCCCAGATTCACTAGTTGCGGCACTTGGGCTCTAGAGAGGGGGCTCGATACTTGTGGTACAGGGGCTGCTCCATGGCATGTGGAATCTTCCAGGACCAGTGATCAAACCTGTGTCCCCTGCATTGGCAAGCGGATTCTTATCCACTCTACAGCCAAGGAAGTCCCAAAGTATTATGATTTAAAAATGTATCTTTAAAATCCCTACCCTCCTATAAACCTGGAAGTCATTCATGTATGCCTTTCATGAACAAAATTCAAAACTGCCCTCAAATCTCATTAAAATAATCTTCTAGTCACATTCAGTAGAGGCCTGGAAGCTAATAATGCCTACCTCTTGTACTCAGCATTCTTCCTTTCTTTAGGAATGTCAAACAACTGGTCAAAGATGGACAGGTAAGTGATATAATCCAGCTTCTGAAAAGAGAAAAGAAATGACAAGAGATTCAGTTAGGTGTTTGCACCAAGGTACAACATAATCTCCAATAAATGAGATCAAAATTGAGCCTAACAAAGTTAACAAGGCCCAATTCACTTTAGCCGTTTTTTTGCTCCTACCATTTAATTCCTACATTAACTGGGTGTTAATTCCACTAGACTGAGTAGAATATGAGACACATAACTAACCTGGAAAAATACAGATCAAGTCAATAAACCATAGGCTAAAAGAAACATCTGTTCAACATTACTACATACCAGGCACTCGTTTAAAGACTGACATCCCCTACCTCTTAAAATAATGTCTCGGAACGTGCCGTTTTTCCCCTCATTCAATCAATTATTGAGTATCTTTGGACCAAGTGCATGGATACACATGAGAACAAGACAGATCCAACAGGATTGTACTCATGGAGCTTATATAGCTGAGACAACTTTTGGGACATGTCCTTACAACTCCAAGAGGCATTTCATCACATACTTCCTTGCGACTTTCCTGAGGCTGTCACATTAAATCTCATCTCTTATGGTTAAGTTATTTTTAGGTAACTTTTTAAAGATATTAAATAGTCATTCCTGGAAGAGATTATGTTTCTGTATCTTTATGTACCTACTACTTTGTGTACCTAACACAGATGCTGGATGTGTATTTGGGAGTTTTAAAACTTTATTTTTACAAAAGCAAAATAGGCTTGTTGTAATAATAAAACAAAACTTACTAGTAAGTAAAACAGACTTATTCATTCACTGCAGAAACCCGATTTTTACTTGAAAATGGTTTCCTTTCAAGAAAGCACATCACCATTTTAATATTTACCTAACAGTTCCAGAACACAAGGAAGACACTCTAGTTTCATGTCTAGTAGCCCCGGCCCAGTGTCCTGACTCACCATGAAGAATCAGAGCCACCCTCCCTATCCTGGGTCTTACCTCAGAGGCCTTCAGGTTAATGTATTTGAGGTAACAGTCATGAAGATCCAGGTAACGACCATATCCCTCCTCATCTGTGAACTCCACCAAATCTGAAGCAATCAGAGGCATCAGTGATTCAGGTGCTAAAGACCACTTCCTTGGACTTGGCCTCTCAAGGGGACTGCACTGTGTCCTAACGCAGCCCTTTACCCAAATACCCGCTCTCTGCTCACAGGGTGAAATAGGACTCAGCCAATGCATTTCAGTTGGACGAGCACAAAAGGAACATTGTGCCCAACGCCAGTTTAGGATGACAATCTCGTCCAGACTTCTCTCTAGTCTAACAAAGAGAGTATCAGTAGGAGAAGCCAGCTTTAACTTTCTGTGGGGCCACTTTCCAGGGCGCTGAGGGCAGATCCGTGCTCTGTTACGTGCCTGTGCTTCTGCTGGTGCTGAGGAGAAGCATGAACCCTACTTACTCTGTGCTTCTTCACTCGGATTCTCTCGCGCCTTCAGGAGTTCCTCAAATTCCACTGACATTGGAACACAGATCTGATGGGAAAAGAGAGAAAAGCTCAGGTGGATTTTTCAACATAACAGTTGCAATATCACAGAATGGGCTATACAGAAAGTTGGATTTCTAATGCTTTACTTGGCTTGGATTTTTCATTAGGAGTTTACTTCTGTTTTCCAATTACCTTGCCTTTTCCTTTGCTTTCTGCCACTGTTTAACTAAAACTTGCTAAAATAACATTCACAAAAGTTCAAATAACATAAAAGACAGAATGAAAAAAAAAATCAAGGTCCTCCCTTTAATAATTTTCCTGCGAGGGAGTTCTCTGGTGTTCCAGTGTTTAAGATTCTGCACTTACAAGGGGCATGAGTTCGATCCCTCATCGGGGAACTAAGATCCCACATGTCTTGAAGAGCACTCCCAACCCCTGGGCACCAACCTGCCTCCACCAAAAAAAACTGTACTACAAATAGATAACCACTGTCTACAGACAATTAAAAAATTTTTTAATGTCAGCCATTCTCAAACTGTGCTGCACATTAGAATCACCTGCTGCTGCTGCTAAGTCGCTTCAGTCGTGTCCGACTCTGTGCGACCCCATAGTCGGCAGCACACCAGGCTCCCCCGTCCTTGGGATTCTCCAGGCGAGAACACTGGAGTGGGTTGCCATTTCCTTCTCCAATGAGTGAAAGCGAAGTCACTCAGTCTTGTCCAACTCATAGCGACCCCATGGACTGCAGCGTACCAGGCTCCTCTGTCCATGGGATTTTCTAGGCCAAGAGTACTGAAGTGGCTTGCTATTGCCTTCTCCTGAGAGACAGCGCTAAAAGCCCTGACATACTTGAACCAATTAAATGAGAAGTGGGGGGAGGTATCAGCACTTTTTAGAGACCCTCAGATTCAAATGCACGGCAAGATTTAGAAACCACTGCTCTGTGAATTTATATATATGTATTTGTGCAACCATAATACAGGCAAATGACAAGATTATTACTTTGCTTCTCACATAACTGGATTTATTTTTTTTCCCCCCTTAGTGTATCCTGGAATAAATTTAACCATTTATCCTGCATCACTTTTCCACCAGAGCTGGGATAAGGTTACACACCAAAATGGTACTCATGTCTTCTCTCTTGGTTAGCAAAGACTGAATACTCTACCTTCCAAAGGGAGTGAGGAGACGTTTATGTACCTCCCCTACGTAGCCTCTCTTGCCTAGTTCTTTCAGTCTCTTTATTTTTCTACCCATTCCTTTAATGGACATCTTCCTGTCTTCCCCTTGCTTCTCCTCTCCTTTTTCCTGACAGTCTTTCAAATGCATGTTAAAACACTACACACTACCGTTTTCCCATTATTCACAAGTACTCCCTGTGACCAGATTTCCATCCCACCACTTCCACTGAGCAGCAATCCTGGCAGTTACCAATCAGTAACAGCGGACACCAGTCACTTCCTTTCTGAAGCTCATTTGCTGAGCTCCCATAAGACATGGCCTGGAGCTGCCAACTGACCTGTGCTGGAGGCTCCCCAGGGCCCCTTTCTGTGAGGTGCCTTACTGTGAGTGCCCCAAGGCACACAGAAGCTGAGTCTCCCTTCACACTCCCTCTCCTTCCCAGCATGCTATGATTCCTGGCTTCAGCCATCAAGTCCATGTGATAATTCTCAAGCCCTAGTCACTAACTTAAACTGCTCATAGAACACTTCCACCTAGGTCTATCATCACCTGAAAATCTACATACATAAAAATCCACTTCCAGGGCAAATGGGTTCTTTCTTCCTTATTTCTATCAAGGGAAAAAACAACTTTTCAGTTACAGAGTCATAAACGCTCAGTGCAACTACTGACCCCTCTCTCCACTTCTACAGCCATGCCTCACTCCCCCTTTGCCCTGGAATTCCTTTGGTTAGTTGTGCAAGATGTTTAATGAGTTCTCAACAACTGAGATGTAATCCTTGCTCCTTATAATTTTACAGTACAGTTGGGCAGACATTCATTGTCAAAGAACATGACAAGATCATAAAGAAAGGAAGGAATAACTGGGATTAACTAGGAGTGAGATAGACTAGGAAAAAATTTTCATGAAAGAGTTGGTCTCTGGGCTGAATCATGAAGGGGTAATGATCAATGGATGTGAGTAAAGCCTCTTTGTGTTAATTGGTTCCTCCAAGCAGCAGATTTCAAGATAGGAACACAAGTGGTTTATTGGCCAGTGGGGTGGCAGGGGCAGGAGGAGAGAGATTACCCATGAAAGATAAAAAGGAAAGGACTTCCCTGGTGGTCCAGTGGTTAAGACTCCATGCTTCCAATGCAAGGGGCACAGTTCTGATTCTTGTTCGGGGAACTAAGATCCCATGAACTATGAGGTGTGGCCACCAAAAAAAAAAAAAAGGAGAAAGCGAGCAGGATGAAGGATGGAGCAGAGAGAGCCTAGATCATGATGCAGATATGACAAAATCTCACTGAAAGTCTCACACTGGGCAGAAATAACCAGGCTGTGATACCCCCTGCCCTCTGCTGTGTTCAGTCACTGGTGAGGGGCTGCGCAAGAATATGCGTGCTCTGTTGCTTCAGCTGTGTCTGACTCTTTACGATGCTATGGACTGTAGCCCGCCAAGCTCCTCTGTCCATGGGATTTCCCAGGCAAGAATACTGGAGTGGGTTGCCATGTCCTCCTCCAGGGGATCTTCCTGACCCAAGGATTGGACCTGCAGCTCCTGCACTGCAGGCAGAGTCTTTACCACTGAGCCACCAGGGAATTAGCAGGCAGCTTCTTTACCACGAGAGCTACCTGGGAAGCCCAAGAAGAGAATGGCTTTAGCGTAAAGCTGAGGGAAATTCTGAAAGAACTTGGAGTTGCAGGATGTCACCTAACTACGCTGCTTATAGCTAACTGGTAAGTTCCTTTTTGAAAGGACATGTGAATGGCAGTCTCCATTTTCCTAACACATGTCCTTTGTATACTCTTTGGACAGGTCTGGAGGAAAAACTTTGCAAGGTCATACCTCATTTGGGTGCTTCCGGTGGAATTCCTTTATTTGTTTGAGTCTATTATAGAATTCAGCAAACTCATTGGGTCCTGAAATGGCATTGAGCTCCTCTTTTCGTAACCTGCAATTTCAGAAAAAAATCCAGAAAACAGGGAGCACAAAGTCAGTCCTTTAACCATGGCCCCTCAAAAGCAGGAATTGCTGGATTGAATGTGACTGTCACTTACCCATCCTTGTCGTCATACAAATCCCTCAGATTCCCACTGACTTCCATATACCTCTGAAAGGCAAACACAAATCCATCAGAATGAAGCAATCCATCCATACAACTGAGACCCAAGCAACCAACAAGGGCTCTCTAGTCAAGTCTCAGGAAAACTTCAAGAGATGTGGTGTTAAAAGTTCTTATGCTTTCTGGTACCCTTAACAGACAACACTGGCTCTAGCTAATTTTTAAAACAGGTCACTCTGAAGATTACCTAAGAAATGTGTCTTGAGGGGTGGCAGAGTTCCCATATTTAACTTTCCCCAGAAGAGTCATGGGCTTCCCCGATGGGTCAGTGATAAAGAATCTGCCTGCCAATGCACAAGACGTGGGTTGGATCCCTGGGTCAGGAGAAGGAAAAGGTAATCCATTCTAGCATTCTTGACTGGGAAGTCCCATGAACAGAGGAGCCTGATGAGCTACAGTCCATTGGGCTGCAAGAGTGGGACACGACCTAACAACTAAACAACAGTAGAAGTATTGTAAGAGAGCCATGTGAGAGCCACCCTTTGGAAAACAGCAGTTCCCATCAAAGACTCTCAAAGATAAAAGGGTAGTCCAAGTTGACTTCCACTATTTCAAAAGGCTTGACTAAGGAATGCTCAGCTAAGTAAAACACCACACAGCTTCCTCTGGATTCAAATTCAGGATGGCACAAGTACATAACCCATTCTCCAAAACTTTTGGAACCAGATTTGCTTCAGAATTTGGAATTCAGGAAGGTACTACCTGAAATATCCCTAGTGGGATCTGGAAAACACATTAATTAGTTCTGCAGTGAAAGTTGTGTTATTTATTAAATGGGATAAAGACCATAAAAAACCTCTCATCTGATCAGATCGAGTCAGATTTTTACCACCAAATAATTTCCAAAACTAATTAAAAAATCTTTTGTTTTCAGAGTACTTTGGATTTGGGAATCTAGATAAGAGATGAGGGGCTTGTAATATTTACCTACCCTAATTCAAAAACTCTGATTAGGGTCTTTATTCTTTTCTATGGGAGAGAAGGAGGGTACCTTCTAAGCCCGAGGCATTGACACCTCCTAACTACTGTTTGCACATCCATGGGACACAGGATGCTGTAAAGGGGATCTTCTCTAGTAATTAAAAATGAGTAAGAGTTCTCCATTCGGAGAAGGGATTAAGGGCTTCCCTGGTGGCTCAGAGGTTAAAGCGTCTGCCTCCAATGAGGGAGACCGGGTTCGATCCCTGACTCGGGAAGATCCCCTGGAGAAGGAAATGGCAATCCACTCCAGTATTCTTGCCTGGAGAATCCCATGGACAGAGAAGCCTAGTACATTACAGTCCACGGGGTCGCAGAGAGTCGGACACGACTGAGCGACTTCACCTTCACCAAGCATCCTCAGGCTTGGCGGCGCGCGTACCTTCGGCAGGCATACAACCCCTCGACTGGCCAATCGGCTACCTTTGTTCCCGCACCCGCTCCCTCCTCTTCCAGTCCATCGCGCCCCAAGAGAAGCGGACAGCGGGACACTCACATCTTGCATGGCCCGTGTGCGGTGGTCAGAATTGATCTGGTCCCGGAGCTGAAGAAAGGCAAACGGTGACACACACGCCGTTAGTCGGAATTCTGGAGTTGGGAAGGCCGCCCGAGGGCGGAGCTTACCCGCTCGGGTCTGGCGGCCCAAGCAGAGAGGCCTCGGGGCGCTGGGCCCCCGGGAAAGGTTACCTAGGCCTGAGCTCCGGGAGGGAATCCCCCGAAGGGCTCGGGGCGGGTCTGGGGGCTGAAAAGAGCTCTGGGGTTAAACCTGGGCAGGGGGCCCGGCCTTACGGTAGCTCCCGCCCAGGCCTACTCACCGTGGACTTCTTAGTGAGCATCTCTTTGGCCATGACATCCATAAGCCGTTCCTTCTCTTCATGATAGCGCCGCTGCTGCTCCAGAATCGTTTCCATCTTCCCTCCTCCTCCTCCCCCGCCGCCCCAGTCGCTGCCGCTCCAACTCAAAAGCCAGACCACCTACACAACCGGAAACAACCCCTGCCGCCTTGCGCGCCCGCGTCCGCAAGTTACGAGTCCGGCGGCACCAAAGTTCCGTGGTTGCCGGAAGTTCCTCGGGGACTCGAGGAAAAGTGAGCACCGCTAGAGACCCAGTCCGTGCTATGGAGACTGCTGCAGTGCCCCCTGCTGGCCGGAGGTGTGTGGCGCGATACCGAACGATTTGCAGGTGCCTCTAGGGGGCACACAGAAATCCATCAGCTGGCGTTAAGGAATCTGACCTGGCCGGCGGGGACTTCCCTAGCTGTGCGGCCGGCGGGTAGGGACCTGGACTGAGTAGCTGACGAGCACGGATGCGAGCTGAAGAACCGGAACTTGAGTCTAGCTCAGTGTGACCTGTGACAACGTTTTTCCCTCAGTAAAATGGGGATGATCGCGGGTTTTTTTCCTTTCCTTGATCCTTTTCTTTCTCCTTCCCTTCCTCTCTTTTGTTATGTGGAAACAACCTAATGGTCTATCAGCAGTGCTGCGTGCGTGCTAAGTCGCTTCAGTCGTGTTCGATTCCTTGCGACCATATGGACCATAACCCGCCAGGCTCCTCTGTCCAAGGGGTTCTCCAGGCAAGAATACTGGAGTGGGTCTCCATCCCCTCCTCCGGGGATCTTCCCCATCCAGGGATCAAACCCACATTTTTTTATGTCTCTTGCATTAGCAGACAGGTTCTTTACCACTAGTGCCACCTGGGAAACCCAAGGGACTGGTTAAATAAAATATAGTGCATTCAAGCAATAAAATACTATATAACTGGAAAAAAAAAAAAAGAATGAAACAAGTCTATATGCGCACATCTAGCTGGAGAAATGAAAACCTATGTCCACATGTGCAGACATTCATAGCAGCACTATTCATTATCAACAAAGCTGCAACCCCCAAAGTCATTAACTGGTAAATATACAAACCAAATATGGTGTATTCATACAATGGAACATTATTCAGCAATAAAGGAGTGTTACAATATGGATGAACCATGAAAGCATCATGTTATGTGAAAGAAAGCAGACACGCAAAAAAAAAACAAAAAACAAAAAACAAAAAAAACCAAACACATTAGTGTATGTCCAAATGGCAAATCCAGAGACAGAAAGTAGGTGAGTGGGTTGCCTGCTGCTAGAGGTGAGATGGAAAGGAAATGCAAAAGCAATCTTTTGGAGGTGATAGAAAAATTCTTGGAAAAGGAAATGGCAACCCACTCCAGTACTCTTGCCTGGAAGATCTCATGGCTGGGGAGTCTGGTGGGCTACAGTCCATGGGATTGCGAAGAGTCGGACACGACTGAGTGACTTCACTTTCACTTTTCACTCTCATGCATTGGAGAAGGAAATGACAACCCACTCCAGTGTTCTTGCCTGGAGAATCCCAGGGACGGGGGAGCCTGGGAGGCTGCTGTCTGTGGCGTCGCACAGGGTCGGACACGACTGAAGCGACTTAGCAACAGCATCAAAATTCTAAAATTGAATTGTGGTGATAGTTGCACAAATCTATTAAATTTGCTGAACTCAATTGAATTGTACACTCAAATTGAATGAATTTTATGATATGTAACATACCTCAATAAAGATGTTTAAAAAGTCTGTATGAACTGAAGTGGAAAGATGGTCACACAGAGTGAGTAGAGGCACAACAGTTTATATAAAAATAGACATGCAAAGAGATTATTTCCAGAAAGATATCCAAGTAACAGTAAACTATTGTTTTTTATGAGGAGACAGACTGGAAGCTCTGGAATGTGAGGGAAATTTTTCTTTGTATACATCCAAAGTACAGCATGAAAAATTTCTCTAAACATATATATCACTTTTTCAGTTTAAAAATACATTTAAAACTAAGTATGAAAATACATATATGCACATGCTTGCTTAACAAAAAAGAACTAGGAGGTCATAATATATGAAGGAGTTATTCGTAATTTACCTTCTTCTTTTGATATTCTTCAGTTTTTCTACAATAAGCATGAATTGCTTTTTGTTTTCGAAAATTTGAAAAATAACAGAGATAATGACGTTTGTCCTGCTTGCTTAGGAGGTGTTGTGAAGGTTATATTAGTGTCTAAAAATTTAAGCAAGACCTCCAACTTAGGGATAGGACCCCCAGATACAACAAATTCCCAGAAATTTTTCTTGCACCTCTGGGAGAGAGGTAAGAAATTCCTCTTCTGGATTGCAGAGACTCAGTGTGTGTATCTTTTGAGGTGTGTGGTGGGGTGGAGGGTAAATGTTTTGGATTTACCATATTTCATCACATATGAGCACTATCAAATGTTAACCCCACCATTATTTTATGGTCGATTAAGAAATAAGAAAAAAAAATTCTTTTTTTCAATGAAGCTATGTCACGTGGTTGATTATATGGTTGCATCTGGGTTTCTTAGGTCATAAATCTGAAAAATGTTTATCTTGAAATCAGTGACCCATCATTGTACTTGCACGTCCCTTTCCTCCCAGGTGGGTGGGTCCCCCTAAGCACCATTCACCGGACGCCTTCCTTCCCCTGAAACCCTCTCCTTCCTCAAGCCTTCAGACCGGCCACCAAGTCCAGTCTTTTCCACTCCAGCCGCCACCTGTCTCATTCTCTCTCACCTGGACCACTGCACCAGCCTCCTCCCCAGCCTGCTCGTCTTACCCCTCCAATCCATTATTCACTCTGCAGCGAAGTGATCATCTCACGCCCCTGCTTAAGGATTTCCACTGCCTGGTTTACCCACAGGGTGAGGTCTGTTTCACTTGGCTTTCAGCGTTTCATGACCTGGCTGCTCCCTGCTGCTTTAGTCTTTCGGCACTTGCTGCTTCCTCAAAATACACCATATGTTTTTTCAGGCCTCCAGGTCTTTGCATTAGCTGTTGTCTATGCTTGGACTACTCTTCCTGGGTAAGTTCTTTATTGAACATGTAGTTAACTGCGGAGGCTGAGTGTGGAGGGGTGAGGTACCCAGGCGTGAATCCAACCCTGAGAGGCTGGTGGAAGAAAGAGACGAAAATGTCAACATACAATCATTAACGGTAAGCACAGATGGTGGGCTGGGTATTCGTCAGGGTTTGTTGAAAACGTCAAAGTTTAGGATTCAGATTGATCCGGGAAGGCAGCGTGGAAAGTAGAACCCCGGATCTACCTATTTCGGGAACTTGACGAGTCGAGTCTCCAGTTTTGTGAAATGGAAAAACGCCCGCCCCATAGAATTTCGCAGAGGATTTCATTTCAGATACATATAATCACGCGGTTCTGCCGGCCCGGAGGGCCCCTCCCCCGCTGGGCGCCGGAGGTCCGCCCGCCGCCCGGCCGGGGCCCCACCCGGGGGAGGCGCAGCCCGCGCCCGCCGCCAGGGCGCACGAGTCGGCTCCGCCAGTCTGGACCGCGGAGCCCACACCGCAGGCCGCCGAGAGCGCAGGGGCTTGGGAGTCGGCCGCCGGGAGAGGGGAGCAGCGCTCCGCCCCATCGCCTCACTTCGGGGGACAGCCCCCTCAGCCCCCACCCCCAGGCTCATTCCCGCCCCCGCCCTTGAATCACGGTGGGGCGGGGCCATGACCCATTCATGCCGGGAATCGGATCCAGATGTTCCCGCGGCGCGTGCAGCTGCATCCTTGCCTTTTTTGGCAAAAAACGTGCAGCCGCGAGCGGATCCCGGGCCGCCTCCGCTAATCCTAGGAAAGAGGGGGAAGGGGGCTGAGGGTCTGGGCCCAGACTCGGGATTCGCACAGGATGCTCTGTGGGGTTCGTGGGGGGCTGTTAAGGGAGGGGAGTGACTTGTACCTGGCGGAGAACCCAACACCAGCCGCCCCCGCCCCAGCTCCGGTCCGCAAACTCTCTAAATCCCTCCCTTCCTCACTGGAGGAAAAAGCTCTTTGCCAGCAGGCGGGGGAGGTGGAAGGGAGGCCGGCTAAGCCAGAGAGGGACGGTAGCGGCGGCGGGGATCCCCTTTCTCGGGAGAGATTTCCCACCCCGCCTGGAAGCTTTCTTCTGTCCTGCAGGGAGGAGGTGGGAAGAGCCTCCGAGTCCCTAGCTATGCGAAGGAACCTTCCTTGCCCCTCCACCCACCGCCGCCCGCTCCCCCCACCCCCAGCCAAACAGAGGCCTTCACTTTCTCATACTGCTTTATTGCAGAATCTGAAACAGGGGGGCGAGCCAAACCCACCCCTCTGCCCATCTCTGGGCAAAATGGAGCTGAAATGAAAAGAGAAAACACTCACAACACGGGATGGGTAAAAACCTGTACCTTAGGACCCCCTAACCAGTGCTGCCCCAGACAGCCCTATCCTTGGGGATCCCAGTGGGACGGGGGTGGGGAGCATCAAGCCTAGTATATTTGACTTTTGAGGACCTCTCAGGCACCCAAAGAAGACCTAAAGTCTTTGTAGACAAGTCTACATTGAAGGGGGACTGGGTCCCAGAGCCCTGATTTGGGGAAAGGGCTGGGTCTGGGAAGCAAGCCCGACCTGAAGGGAGAGGACAGAGTTCTGGAGTTCAGCTTTGGGGAGGGGATTTGAATGATGAAGGCTCCGGGAGAGCCCAAGTTTGGGGGCCCTGGGTCAGGAAGTACCAGATTGAGGACGCTGGAGTGGGAAGGCTGAATCCTGGAGCCCAAGGGGAGCCCCAAACTGGGGAGACGCTGCGTCCCAGAGGCGGTCTGGAGAAGGAGCCTTAGTCCCGGAGCCCTGGCTCAGGGCCCTGACTGGCTGCAGCCCTGGCACAGCACTTGGTCTCCGTCCGGCACGAAGCCCTGACCCACCAGGGAGGTGGAACAGCGGGCACAGGAGAAGCAGCTGTGGTGCCAGTGGCGGTCTTCGAAGGACACGTACTTGCCTCCACCGAGTCCTGGAGGGAGGCTGAGGATTAGCGCTGCCATCTGGAGGGCGGTCCTGTCCCTTGGCCTCACCGAGACCAGGTCCCCTGCCCCCCTTCTATACCCGACCCACTCCGTCTTTGGACCCCCTGACCCACCTGTGATGGGGCGTTTGCAGCTGCTGCACTTCGGTGCAAAGAGTTCTCCAAAACAGGTCACACAGTAGGGATCGTCCTCTCGGGAGGTGAACTGCTGCCCTGCCAGGGGCGTCTGGCACCCAGTGCAGACCAGGCATTCTCGATGCCAGGGCTGGTCACGGTATGTCACACCACCCTGCGTCAGCGTCTGTGGGGGCAGCCTCTGTCAGCAGTGGGGGAGGCGTGGGGATTCCCACCCCGCAACAGAGCCTTGCTCACCCCCTCCCCTGAGTGCAGTGGAGCTCCACGCCGCCCCCACCTTGCTGCAGCGGGCGCAGCGAGGAGCAAACTTGTTCTCATAGCAGGGCACGCAGTAGTGAGCGCCCTTGTCGGGCACAAAGAACGGGAGCCCAGCGGCTGCTCACAGCCGCTGCACAGGAAGCAGTGTTCATGCCACGTCTGGCCTCCGTACTCCAGCTTCCGGGACCCTGCAGGCAACAGGGGCCCCGTCAGAGGCTGTGTCCCAGGCTCCTGAGTGCCACCCTCTGCTACCCTCCAGGAGGGTCCCTGCTGCTCCCGCAGCCTTGAAGGTGGTGTCCATGCGTTTTCACCAGGGTCCCCATCTCGTATGTTGCACATGCTAACTTTCCCCCAACACCAGACATGCTGGCTGAGCACGTGACCTGAGGGTTTGGCTTAAGTGAAGTCCCCACATGTCCCAGAGTATGATGACCTCAGCTGCTACCAGGCCTCCAGGTGACGGGCGTGATGACTCAGTATATGCTAAGCAAGCCCTTATACACTAGATGTGATAGTGTGAGCACACACACAAAGACCCCATCAAGAGGCAAGCGAGTCTGTCTTGGACATGATAGACTCAGTACATAGGAAGCCCCGACATATCCTCACCATGCCAACCTCCATGTGCTCTAAATCCTTACAGTCTATCAGCCATGCAGGTCGCCACACGTGTTAAGTCCTCTATGTATCTGTCTTTTCTGTCTTTGTACACAAGCCCCAATGCAACAAACACTGACAGTCTCGGTACACTACGTGTGCCAAATGTGTTAAGCCCCCAGGTGTGTATCGTGCATGTCAGTCCTTGCACGTGCTAAGCTCCAAAGAGCAAACAGGCACAACAGATCCTGCACGCAGTTTCCAGGAACGTGTGGCATGGGCAGTTCTTTATCAAGCCTCAGACAGGCATGCCAGTCCCACGCACATGCATGGATGCTACACAGATGCCAGGCATGCCAGTCCCACGCACAGCGAGCCCCCGGGAGCCCCTGGGAACGTACCCGGCATGACGGTCTCCCCGCAGGCAGAGCACTGTGAGGAGAAGGCACTGCAGTAGCAGTCGTTACAGAGCAGCTCGCTGTCCTGGCAGGTGAAGGGCTCATCGGCTAGGGAGCGCTGGCAGCGGAGCAGCGGAAGCAGCCCTCGTGGAAGTGGCGGTCTTCGTAGAACAGCTCCTGGGGGGAGCGCAGCAAGGGTGCTGGCACATTTGCCCCCTCCTGCCAGCTTCCACCCACTCCCTGCCCTGCGTGGTCCAGTCCTTACCCGTGAGTCGTGCCCGATCAGCTGCTGGCACTCGGCACACGTGTTGGCGAAGGTATTGTCGTAGCAGGGCACGCAGTAGGGGCCATCGTCTGTCTGGATGTATTTGCGCCCGTACAGGGACTCGCTGCATTTGGCACAGTCGAAGGCTTCGCTCATGGTGGCTGTGAGTGAGCCCTGTTAGGGGCACAAGGTGGGCCAGGGGTCACCCCAAGGAGCTGTGGCTTAGCCACACTGCCTTAAAAAAAAAAAAGAACAAGAGACTAGGCATAGGAAATGCCAAGTCAGAGCAGATGGTGATGGGGAATGGGTGCTTTTGGGAACACAAGAGTCCTGCATGTTTATTTCTGTATTTAACGTTGGGGGTGAGGGGGGTCAGGAAAAATCAGGAAGCAGAAGTTCTTTCTTATCTGGGCCCTGGCAGAACTGGGGGGAGGGGGCTTTTCCTGGGTCAGTGACTCATTTCCTGCCCCTACATTTAGCCTGAGTTTAGCCTCCATTATCTTTACTGTCTCCAAAAGGGTGTAGGAGCCGGGGCAAGGAGTCACCCTACCCTCTCCCATATGAACAGTACTCTCACCGGCTCCTGACTCCCAGGAAGGGACATACCCAGAGCCCTGGAGTGGGGAGCTTTGGGATGACAATGGGGCTGTTTGTACCACCCCCCACTCCCTGCCTCAATCCCATTCAGGAAACAGCAGAGTGTAAGAAGGATGCTGGGCCAGTGAATGGTAGAGGTGGAGGAGGCTGATGGGAGAAATGACATTGGGCCTCCCTTCCCAGGAGAATCCAGCAACAAGGACTTCAGAGGCTCAGCCCAGGTTTAAGCAGGAAGGAAATTCTGCAAGCTGGACACAGCCAAGCTTCCCCAGCTGGGCCCTCTGCCCTACCCCATTCCACTTCCCTCTGCATCTTTGGCCACATCAGCCTGGGCAGCCTTGGCCTGCAACATCTGCAGCAGCTGTGACAGCACAGATGGCCAGCTGTCAGGTTTTACCAGCAACAGGGGAGAAAAAAGGGAAACGAGATGCTTGGGGACAGATAGGGGAACAGGCAATGATGCAGTGTGCCCTCTGCCCTCTCTCCTGCTGGGCATCACTCCTGGCAGTGCCTGCAGAGCCCCAGAATCTTTCCATCCCCTGGGTCATTATTTCCTTCCCCTTGCCTCTGGGAGAAGACAGCCTATCTCCAGCTTTTCTAAGGGTTTGGGGCTGGGGGAGTGAAGGGCGAGAGAGTGGGAGCCACTGAAGACATTTCCTCTCCAGTCAGGCCCCCTCTAGGGTGGGGAGTCAGGCAAGGGGGAGCATGGAGAGCTGCTGCTGCAGACACCCAGCCCCCCACCAAACCTCAGACACTTTCCATTTTCTCAGGAACAAAGCATGTTTGTGGGATGAGGTCATCCACACAGCTGCCTCTGCAGCAGGAGCTTGGGGAGTAGGGAGGATTAGGAAGTGGGGTTCCCGGTCCCTTCTACTGCCCCTCGTTCCCATCTCAAGACCCAAATTCAGAGCTCCCCACCCCAGCCTCCTCCATCAAGAAGCCTGCTCTCTGAGGACTGGGATCTTGGGTGGAGAGGAACCACCAGGACCCTGGGAAGGGGATCTTCTCACAGCTGCAGATGAATCTGAGGAGCACAAAAGGACCCACCAACACACTCCCCCATTAGACCCCAGGAACTGGCAGTCCCCAGAGCCTGGCCTGGCTCAAGTTGAAGGAAAAACCCTCCTTTTCTCAGCCACCTCCAGCAGGAAACTCTAGCAACAAGCGTTGCTCAGAGTCTAGGCACCAGCAGACGCCCCAGGCCTGGAAGGCCTGGCTCTTCTGAAGGCGTGGCTCGAGCTCACAGCTACCCTTCTGTCATGGGAGGACACTCGGTTCATACTCCAGGCCAGGAGCCACCAGGGGCTAGGTCTTCAGAGTGGAGACTCCTGGGCTGGGGGCTATGCTGGAGGCTGGAGTCCACTCCCCACCATTCAGGTCTAGGTTTCTTCTGGCCCAACATCTGAAGGTGGCCTGGGCTGCCGGCCATTGGGCAGCTGGGGGCCGCCCAGGTGAAGAGCGGCCATGCATCGCTCAGGGAGAGCCCTGGGCCTTCCCTTCCTTCCTGTCTTGGCCCCCGGCAACCACCTTCCCAGGCCCAGACTAGTCCTACGTCTGCCCCCTGGGAGGCAGTCACCACTCTGAGACAGGGACACCCCAAATAGGGAATGGGCGTGGCTTCGGCTTCTCTCCCAGAATTCCCTGGTCCCCTAGTCTGTCCAGCTGGGCTCCCATGAGGACAGAGTGAAGGGCACTCTCAAGGCCCACCTGTCTCTGCCCTTTTACTGCCCCTCCCCTCTCCCCCTTTCCCTGGCAGGGCTGGGGAGCTAAAGGGAGCCGGTCTGGTCTTGTATTCCTCCATGGCTGGTAGAGGGGTGCGGGGGAGACTGCTCAGTCTGCCAGATGGCGCTCAGCCGCTGCCCCCACCAACACACACACACCCCTACACCTGACTCAGACACCCACATCTGACGCCTGCCCACAAACCTGCAGCTCAGAATGGCTGGTTAAATGGCCCCAGCATGTGCTATGCAAAGGCCTGAACTGTGAAATACAAACCTAGGTGATTTCGAGCAAGTCACTTAGGCTCCCTCAGCTTGTTTTCCCATCAAATACTACCTCCTCCCTCCTAAGGCTGTTGCCAGACTTGGGTATGATGAAAAAGAAAATCTGATGATATCTGGAAAGCACCTGGGAGATACTAAGTAGTCAGTAAATGGTAGTTCTTAGTGTTTTTATTGATATTATTAGCCCCTTACTCATACTGGGGTCAGACTACAGTTTCTCAGCCAGGCCTGGGTCAGGGGACTGGGCTGGGACTTGACCTTGACATTCTCAGGCTGGGCCTGGGAAGAAAACTAAAAGGGAACCCCTTAGTTCTGCTGGGGAAACAAAGAGGCCCAGGCTACGGGGCTCACTGAGACCAGTGGGGCAAGTCTGACTCCAGTGAGCATAATTCTGAAAGCTCCAACATAGGTGTGCAGGTATACACGCGTGCATGCTCTTTTGCCTCTCACAAAGCCCACCCACCGTCTATGCGTACACACTAAGTCACTTCAGTCGTGTCCAACTCTTTGCATCCTTATGGACTGTAGCCCACCAGGCTCCTCTGTCCACGGGATTCTCCAGGCAAGAATACTGGAGTGGTTGCCATTCCCTTCTCCAGGAGATCTTCCCAGGATTGAACCCGTATCTCCTGCAGCTCCCACATTACAGGCGGAGTCTTTATGGCTGAGCCACCAGGGAAGCTCCTACCATCTATCAGATCACACATAAGGCAGGCAGGATAGGGTATCATCCTCACTTTACAGCTGAGTACAGAGGCCAGGGAAAAGGCAGAAGCTTGCCAGAAGTCACTCAGGTATCAGAGAGCCCAGGTCCCCTGCCTCCCAGCTGAGAGCCTTTTCCGATTTCCCTAGAAACGGTGGGGGAGGGAGTGGTCAGTATTTAAGAGCAGGGGGACAGGAGATGCTGGGTGATGTCACTTGTACAACAGCCTAGCTCTTCTCCCCAGCTGCCGGCCCTGAGACTGGAAGACATCCAGAAGTCTTTCCAAGTACCCATGCCAACCACTCAACCCCTTTGGCCCCCTCTACCCCCCACTGTCCATGAGGATACTGGCCAGGTCCCACAGCTGTGACTCACAATCAGAACTGATACCTCCTCCCCGTTTTCAGATGACAAGGCACTTGAGGGGAGAAATCAAACTCCCCCCACTTCATCCTTGCTACCAGGCATCAACCCCAATCTCTTCACTCTCTTCTCCCCGCCTCCTTCCACCATGGGGCCTGGGAGTCAGAGCAGTTTGGGAGAAGGGGGGTTGGGAAGCAGGATCCAGCAGCTGCTCTGGGGACAGAAGAGGAACAGTTCATTCACCCCAGGTCCCCCAGGGCTGAAGCAGAGCGTCCAAGATTGAGTTTAAAAATAAGTTGGGGTTGTCTCCAGCAGTGTGTGAGGCTCCTTCTTGGTGTCTTACTGTCTCAGGTCCGCTGCCCCACATCCTAGCCTCCCAATCTTTCCGGGCCTGAGTCCTTCGGGGTCTGTCCTGGAAACTGTCACCGTCCCTCCGTGACATCTGTCTCTCGGCGTCTAACTCTGCTCCACTCCGGACTTCTGTGTCTGTACTTCAGCAGCTGTCTGTATGTTTCGTGTCTGTATCTCTCCTGTCTGTATCTCTGACCGGCTATCTCCCAACTTCAGCCTCTGTGGATTTCTACCTCCGCTCACCCAAATCTTGGCATCTCAGTGTCTCCAAAGGGTGGAATGTCTCAGTCCTTACCAACGGCCCTTCTCTATCTCTTAGCATCTCTGTATGTCTGAGTGTCTCTGCCTCCAGTCTCTGGATGTCGCTCTAGGCCTCTCTGAGGCTGGATGACCACAAGACTAATGAAGTTTAAGCTCCGGGGCCCTTCATTTGCGCTGAACCCTCCAAGGCCCGAGACCGGGCCGACAACACGTCTGGGGTCACTGCACGCTTTTTTCCTACAGTGCTCCGCTCCACAAAACCTGGGCCCGTCCCAAAGCCTCGGGTCTGCCTCCTGGTGACCTGCGCCCCGGCCTCTGTCCCTGTTTCGGGTATCTCTGCACCCTCTGGTCTAAGCTCGCCGCCGCTCCTGTCCAGTCTCGGTCTCCCGCTCCCACCGGGCTTTCTGGAAGCCGGTTTCTCGAACCCTCTCCCTCGGTCTCTCTCGATTCTCGCTTTTCCATTTCAAACTTGGCCCCCTCCCCCGCCTAACTCGCGTAGCAGCCCCCTCCCCGGCCAGGCGGCCCGGGGCGGTAAGGTCCGGGGGGCGCCCCCGGGGCTCAGCGTCCGCGCGCCACCGGCTCCAGCCTGCTCCCGGCGCCCGAGGCCGGACCCAGGCGGGACCCCGGGGCAGAGGGCGGGGGCTGCGGCAACCCTTAACCCCCAGCTGACCGTCTCTCCCCTCCCGCCCGAG
>SJXQ01009750.1:474360-499110 GCA_006408695.1 Aepyceros melampus
TACCCGGAGGCAGCAGACCAAGGTCCATTTGGGGACCGAGAGAGAGTCCTCCTTCGTGTCCACTTCGTGTTCCCGCCCCCTCCCAGTTTACCCCCAGGGATCACACTCAGCCCGAATTTGTAAAAGAGGACTTAGGCCAGCCTGGAGGAGGGGCTGGTTTTTACCCTGCTGTCACTGCTGTCACGTCCCTGGCAGTGGGAACCAAGGTGTTCTCCGGAAACAAGGAATGAAGCAAGGCCCCCTCTCTAAGGCTTTGACCTTCAAAGGGCTTTATTTCACAACTCTAAAGTGGCGAAAACAGAAGTAACCGCCGCCTCGCCTCCAGCTCATCGTGGAGTAGGGAAGACCTCCCTTGGTCTCCACAGTGCCCAGGAATAGTTTTGACCTTTGAGGCCCAGAGGAGACCCATATCCTAGGCCCCATGATTTCTGAGCTTCTCAAGAAGGAGTGTGAGGAGTGTGCATGGATGGGGCGCTTGCAAGGGGCGGTGGAGGGAAGTCCTTCTCCCCGACCTTTGCAGTTTCCAACCTTCACTTCCTCCCTGTGCCCTGCCTGGGAGGGAGCACTAGCGCCTGCCAGGGACACAAGGCCCCTCCAGGTCCTTGAGGCCACCCCCCCTGGGATCCTCAGGCTTGTCACTAGGAATAAATAGCCTCGATCTGAAGGGGAGGGGAGGGAGGAGGAGGCTGTGCTGCGCTGTTCGCAAAACAGGAGACAACAAACCAACCCTGGAAATAACCTCAGGGTCTAGAGTAGAAATTCAGGGCCCACAGAGGTGCTCCCATTCCCAGCCTGGGCCTGGCCAAACTCTCAGAGACTCATTCCCTCCCAAACTGGGGCTCCTGAGTACCCTGCTCTCCCACTTCTGAATCACATATGTGCCTTCCTGGTCCCAAGTCACCCTTGAGGCCAGGTTTCCTTTCAAGACTAATTGCTTATTAATTATTATTGTTCCTGACACCTACTCTGTGCACAGGGACTGCGTTATTCTGGTTCACCACGGCATTCCCAGTATCTATTCCAATGTCTGGCACTCAACAAATATCTGATGAATGAATGAATCACAGACACTGCTTCCATTTGGACCCCCAAGCTGCAGATTGGTCCACAGGCACGTACGTACTATCTAGAGTCCAGGGAGGGAGTAGCCAGTCCAGACTTTGGAATTTGCCTTGTGGGTATAGGAGACTCCCAGCCCTGGGGAGCAGAGGGAAGACTGCCTGGTTGGAGGAGATGGTAAGAAAGGGTTTGCTCTGGGTGAGGGGACGGTAAAGGTGAGCAGCCTTCAGAAATGGAATGGTTATGAGTGAGTAAGGAAGGTGCTGGATCAAAGGTACCATTGTGGGTCTTTTTTCTTTTTAATTGAAGTTGGACCATAAAGAAGGCTGAGCACCGAAGAATTGATGCTTTTGAACTGTGGTGTTGGAGAAGACTCTTGAGATTCACTTGGACTGCAGGGAGATCAAATCAGTCAATCCTAAGGGAAATCAGTCCTGAATATTCATTGGAAGGACTGATGCTGAAGCTGAAATTCCAATACTTTGGCCACCTGATGTGAAGAACTGACTCATTAGAAAAGACCCTGATGCTGGGAAAGATTGAAGGCAGGAGGAGAAGGGGACAACAGAGGATGAGGTGGTTGGATGGCATCATTGACTTGATGGATACGAGTTTGAGCAAACTTCGGAGGATGGTGAAGGACAGGCCTGGCATGCTGCAGTTCGTGGAGTTGCAAAGAGTTGGACTTGACTGAGCTACTGAACAACAACAATAATTGATTTACAATGCTGCATTAATTTTTGCTGTACAGCAAAGTGATTTGGGGTCACTGGTTTTACTCCGTTTGAATCTCTGATGAGCAGCCTGAATAAGAGTCAGTATTTCCTGAGTTCTTACTTTGCACCAGTCCCCGCCTAAGCATTTTACATATATTAATGCCCTTGACTATCCAGCTTTGTGAAATATGTAATTTTATCCTTAATTTAAGGATGAGAACATGGGGGCAACAGAGAGAGTAAGTACCCTGCCAAGGGTAACACAGCTAATAACAGCAAAGCCTGGATTCAAATCCAATCAAATGTCAAAGCTCTTTAGGCAACCCCCCCCAAAAAAAACCCAGCCAAACAAAGGGAGCTAACTTAATCATTAGGCTCCATAGCCTCTGTAGTCATTTAACCTCTTGAACCCTCTGACTCTCATCTGTTCAGAGTGGTGGACTCCCAGTCTCATTGCATAATTGTGAGGAATGGGTGAGAACACACAGTAGGTATTCAACATGGGGACACCCTCTCAACCCCCTGCCTCCCCCAGCCACTGCCCAACTCCTCCAACCCAACATTCTCTTTCCTCATCAAGTGGTAAGATTCTGCTTCTTGGAATCTGGAAGCCCTGGAAAGTTAGGAGATTTTTGACTTGGCCCAGCCTAAGGGAGGGAGACTGGTGTAGGGCAGGGCTGTATCCTTTCCCCTCTCCACTGCCAGCAGGCTCACATTTCCCTGCTTGCTCTAATTTCCCTCGACACAGGTGGACATGCCCCAGGGAGGTCTAGGGATCAGCCTCATGGACTCCCTGTTCCAGGTCCCCATCAGTCTTCCCCACCCCCCACCCCTCCCTGGGGGAACAGGTGTGTCTGAGCTGGGGCTGGAAGCAGAGCCTGAATGCTGGCCAGGCCAACTGGCCTTGGGTGAGTGGGATCTGGTTGTCGCTCCTCTCAACCCTAAAGGTCCCCACCTTCCTTATCTTGGGGTGGAGGGCGGCTTATTCAGGGTCTCCCAGCTGTGCTCTCACCTTGAAAATTTACAAAAGGAGGGCCTGGGTGCCTGGTGACTGGCAGGCCTCTCACGGTTTCCTCTGGCTGCTGAATCACTCTCTGATGCTTGTAACCACAAGCCCTCCTCCCCCCTGGTGAGAAAACTCCCTTCCTTCTCTGCTGTATTGCTCATTCTTGCCCGTTGGACTGCCTGCAGCCCCTGCAGGCCTCTTATTTGAGCAGACACCCTCTTTCAGATTGCCCAGAAACACCTTCCTCATGACCCCAAGCCTTGCAATGGGTCTGTGGGTGCAGAGGGTGAAATGACTGACTTCTACAGAGCACAGGGAAAACTAAACAATGCTTAAATGCCAATTATACGCAGGGTACCATGCTAAGTGCCAGTTGTTACTTCCTTTGGTTCTCACAAAAGCCATGCCGGCGTGCATGCCAAGTCACTTTGATTGTGTCTGACTCTTTGCAACCCCTATGAACTGTAGCCCACCAGGCTCATCTGTCCATGGGATTCTCCAGGCAAGAATATTGGAGTGGATGTCATGCTCCAGGGGATCTTCCCAACCCAGGGCTAGAACCCGTGTCTCATGTCTCCTGCATTGGGAGGCAGGTTCTTTACCACTAGTGCCACCTGGGAAGCCCCACCAAAGCCATATGAGGTAGTTATTATTGTTATCACTATTTTACTGAGCAGTACAGAGGTCTCAGAGTTTGACAAGGTGGCCCCAGATCACAAGCTGATAGGTTGCGGATGTGCAATTCAAATCGAGTGTGCAGAGCTGCCTTCTGAATGTCTCTGCCACTAAATGCCTTCTTCAGGGAAAGTGACAGGAGCTACTGGGGCTGCTACCTGGTCACTCTGCCTGATAGCTGGGCTTCTTAATTGAGGTGAAGCTTGATAGGGCCAGATCATGAAGGTCCTTGTCTTTCGATGGTCACCGATTAATAACAAGTGAGATTGAATTTTGTTAATGTGGGTGGTCTTAGTCGGGCAAGGCTCAGACTCAGAGGCAGGAAAAAAGTTTTCACACAGCAGATCTCAGCTACTTTCAGCTTTTACATGCCCACTGGCTTACTGAGTTCACACTTCTGGGGACTGAGTAGAGGTTTTCTCCAGAGCTCCACAGCTGGAGGGGTGAGCCTTGTGATGAAAATGGGTGCAATTACAGAACTCACTGAAGGTTAGCTTTACATGGTGGAAAAGAAGCCAAATGCCTCTGGAGTGTTCTGCTGTGCTCAACATTTTTTCTATTCTTACAGGTAAGTTTAGTTATAATAACAATAATAGATCCAAATGACTGTGAATTTACCAATGAGCGAACACAATATTAAGGACTTTAAACATATTATTTCATTTAAACCTCGTAACAATCCTGTGCTGCTGCTAAGTCACTTCAGTCGTGTCCGACTCTGTGCGACCCCATAGATGGCAGCCCACCAGACTCCCCGTCCCTGGGATTTTCTAGGCAAGAACACTGGAGTGGGTTGCCATTTCCTTCTCCAATGCATGAAAGTAAAAAGTGAAAGTGAAGTCGGTCAGTCGGGTCCGACCCTCAGCGACCCGTGGACTGCAGCCTTCCAGGCTCCTCCATCCGTGGGATTTTCCAGGCAAGAGTACTGGAGTGGGGTGCCATTGTAGGTATAATATTATTACCTCCATTTTACCGATGGAGGACTAAGTTTCAATGGAGCTAACTGTGTCTTGACTGGTAACAGGATCAGAACACACCTCCATGGTTTATGGTCCCAATCATTACATTGTACTGCCTCTGAGATTCTTTCAGCCACACCTTGAGGGTGTGACTTAGAGCTTTGTAACTAGTGCCATAATATGACTTCTCTGTTCAACTATGAGCCCTTTGACCGCCCTATGAGGCAAGCAACGTATGCTATTATTATCCTTGGCTTATGCATGAGAAAAATGATGCCATTAAAGTCAAGTAACTGCGTGTGTGTGTGTGTAGTTAGGGCAAATTCTTGACCAAAAGATATAAAAAGACCAAAAATTCCAACTATCCCTTCCTAGGTTGCAGCAGCAAAAATCAGGTGTTGAGAGCTAAGAAGGCAGGGTGGCCCCCTGCACTCAACATGATAAGGTGAAGGTGAAGGTGAAGTCGCTCAGTTGTGTCCGACTCTTTGTGACCCCGTGGACTGTAACCTACTAGGCTCCTCCATCCATGGGAGTCCAAGCAAGAATACTGGAGTGGATTGCCATTTCCTTCTCCAGGGTATCTTCCCGACCCAGGGATCGAACCCAGGTCTCCAGCATTGGAGGCAGATGCTTTAACCTCTGAGCCACCAGGGAAGCCCAGGGGTGGGCAGAACACACCTAAGCAACTCCTCTGGCCTGAACCCTGGACACACCCTTGCCCTCACCCCTAATAAGGCACCAGCCTCCCCTCCAGCTCTTCCCCAGAAAGGGAACCTGTTACTTTTTTTGCTCCCGCTTGGAGCGACAGGGGCCTCAGTAAAGTCCTGCCTGAATTTCTTGTCTAGCCTCTTGTTGTTCAGTCGTTCTGACTCTTTGTGACCCCTTGGACTGCAGCACACCAGGCTTCCCTGTCCTTCAACATCTCCCCGAGTCACTGAAACTCATGTTGAGTTGGTGATGCCATCCAACCATCTCGACTTCCGTCATTTTCTTCTCCTACTGCCTTCAATCTTTCCCAGTATCAGGGTCTTTTCTAATGAGTCAGCTCTTCACATTAGGTGGCTAAAGTACTGGAGCATCAGCTTCAGCATCAGTTCAGTTCAGTTGCTCCGTCGTGTCTGACTCTTTGCAACCCCATGGATGGCAGCACTCCAGGCTTCCCTGTTCATCACCAACTCCCCCAGTCCTTCCAATGAATATTAAGGATTGATTTCCTTTAGAATTGACTGGTTTGCTCTTATAGTCCAAGGGACTCTCAAGAGTCTTCTCCAACACTACAGTTTAAAAGCATCAATTTCTTCAGCGCTCAGCCTTCTTTATGATCCAACTTTCACAGCCACACCTCTAGTCAGTTTCTGTTGATTGGGGAAGGCCAGAAACCCTTGTCAGTATCAGAGTAACCTGTCCAACGTTATGTAGACAACAAGTGGCAGAGCAACAGGTGGTTTTAAGGACTCTTGTCTCTGAACACCGGGAAGTTCACAAGGCTCCTCGCTTTAAACTTACCGCTTAAATACAGCAAGTGGAGCAGCGCTGGTAGGAGACCGCGCATGCGCACACTCCAGACCCAATTCTGTCCGAGGGCTGTGCCAGCCACGTGTTCCCAGGTGCCAACGCGGAGCCGAGCGCGAAGGCGAGGTTTCGGTACACGTGGACAAGCTCTAGCGAATAAGAACGGGAGGTTGTAGAGTCACGAGACTAGACCTAGAGAACTACACTTCCCAGAAGTAGCCTGTGGTGGACGCCTTCACTAGATGACGTATTTCCGGAAAGACAGGTGCTGGATAGGCTGCGGGGAGGAAGTGGGCGGTTCTAAGTCGCTGGTGGCTTGGCTTATTTCCGGTAGGATCCGTGGTCGGGCGGCTGAAGCGGTCGGTGAGAAACCGGTGTTGTGTACAGAGCTTTTCCAGAAGTGAACAGACATGGCGGCGGCATTTCGGAAGGCGGCCAAGTCCGGCAGCGGGAACACAGGGAGCGAAGCCAGGTAGGGTCCCACAGGCCCCATTGAGCGCTTGCCGGTGGCCCCAGGTGCTATTCCCGCCCCAGCCCTCCCTACCCCACCACCTGCGGATCTTGGCCTTCTCCGTGCGGGCAAGGTACTGGTAAATACATGTAAATATATGCTAGCTTCGCCGGCGTGGCTGGGGCGGAGCCTCGCCGTTGGGGACGGGGAGATGTTCGTTCTCTCTAGGAAAAGAACGGCTGTCCTTAATCCTGGGAGATAAAGCTATCTTGCAAGGTTTCTGTGAGGTGGTTAAATGAGATATTGTGTTTAAAGTGTTTGATTTTCTTACGGGAAGTTGAGGTCAAAGTTCACACAGCCATTAAGTGTCCCGACTGGAACTGGAGTCCGCATTTAAAGATGGTCAGCTCTGTCCACTGCGTCTGTGGGCTGAGCCCGAACAGATCGGTGTCACTAATGCAGTATCATCGTCATGCCTGGGACTTGAGGCTCCCTGAAGATGTGCTGCCGATGCTTTTTGTTATGTCTCTCCCTGTAATATTCATGTTTTCCAAGCCCATTATATAGATGGGGAAAATGAGGTTCACAGAACAGAGTTGGCTTGCCCGGTCATAAACAACAAATTCAGGCCAGGTAAACAGTTGTAGAACTTTTGTGCGGGGTGTCCCTGTGTGGCGAACTTGAGTGGGAATTCGTTTAATGTAGGCAGAATCCATTATTCCACTACTCTCAGGAATCACACAGTATCCTATCCAGAAAGGCCCTTAGGGATGTCTGGTCCAGCTTCATATTACAGATGGGAAAGGGAGACGGATGTGTCTAAAGTTGTGTCACTGATGGGATGGGATGGAACTAAGGCCTCCAACCACAGTTTAGTCTTCCGGCTTAATAGCATTTATCAGACATTTATTGTGAACTTGCTGTGTGCTCAGTGGTGTGTTTGGACTAGTGTAATTTGCCGCCTTGTTTGGACCTATACATAGATACGTCTAAAAGTATTAACAGCTAGCAGTCTTACTGTGTGCCAAAGCCAGACAAAGTGCAGAATGCTCTATTATCTCATTTAGCTCTCAATAGTGTGTGAAAGTAGGTACTACTATTATGTTACATTTGCAGATGGAGAAGCTAAGGCTCAGATGGCTTAGCTATCTGATAGCTAGCTCAGATAGCTCAGATAAATAATTTGCCCAAAGACATACACCTGTAGCTGGCAGTTGACAAAGTCAGGGATCAGATCTCTGAATCCAAAAGCCACCAAAGGTTGAACAAAGAAGCAGCTTTGTAAGAGATGTGTGAAAAATGCCCAATGAGAAGGGGAGGAGAAAAAGGAAAAAAAATTCTTAAAGGGAAAACAAAAATTCCCAATAAGAAACATGAGTGGGAAGAGGAGAGGTGATGAGAGAAAGCATCATTGTGAGATCTGTTGGACTGGGAAGTCAATAATAGCTGTCTCTCTGAGCACTGACCATATGCTAGGTCCAGCCTAACATGCTGTATGAGGATTATCCCATAATCATACAACATCCCTGTGAGGAGGATGTTATCCTCATTTTACAAATGAGGAATCTGATGCTTAAAGAGCCTGACTAGTGTGACCGAAGGCACAATTTTGAGTAGTTGATTTAGATTCATAGAGAAGACAGAGGCCATGTGTGAGTGGGAGTAGAAGGTCTTTGTGGGAGAGGTGAGAAGGCCATATTGGAAAGGGTAGTAAACACATTGAAGAGAGCAGTCCCTATTTGAGTAAAGTTTGGACTCTCCTGTAGGTCCTCACTGTGGCAGTGGGGGAGCACTGGAAGATAGTTGATATGGAGAGGGTAATTCTGTGAACTATTTCCGATTCAGTGCCAGGCTTCCTTCTGTAATGCAGGTGTACATTCAAGTGGACATGACAGATTTCAAGATTTCTGCCTCACTTTGTTGCTCTTTTGACGCTTGTGTTTTCTCTCTACTGTCAGCCTCCCTTTGCTGTAATTAATGATCAGGGGAGGGCTTGGGTATTCTTTTAAATACTAAGTGATTTCTTGGGTGGTGACACTTCAGGGGTGAGGATGAGAAAGGAGACTTAAAAATCCCTTCCAAGTTATTATAGAAGTTTAAACAGTGAGTTTACGTACTTCCTCAAAGATCAGGATCATGCCGAGTGGAAGAGGATGCAATGTAGGAGAGCGGGGAAGAGCAGACTGTGGCCCCAGATAGAATGGGTCTCGTTCTAGCTTTGCCACTTACTAGTTCTGTCTGTGTTCTTGGGCAAGCTGTTCGTTAAACTGCCTTCCCTTTTTGGAAAAATGGGATAACAGTTGTGCCTGCTTTATCTGCTTTCTGTGATTGTTTGGGGATAAATGAGATTGTGTTTAATGAGCCTAGCAGATTACTTTGTAGCAGTGATTCTTTTTTTTTTTTCCCCACATTGATAAAAATTTTATTTGCTCATGTTATATACTCATCCTTATAGGAGAATAGGCTTTTTTTTAAACCTTCTGGGAATGTCAAAGCCCCTAGATGTTACAAACTAAAGTAAAAGTACATGCAAATTCTTTATATTGATTTTTTTTCTTTCCTTTAATTTTATATTTTCAAAACTGCCTAAGATGTAGTAGTAATTTTTAGCAAATGTGGCCTGTTATGATGATGAAGGCAAAAGTTGCTAGCACTGACCTTGCGATAGGTTAAGTGCTGAACAAGTGATAGCTTGTAGAAAGATAATACCAAGATTTAATCCTCGTACCTCCCATGTTATCCAAGTTCTCTATTAGAGAAAGTATTTTCTGTCATTCTTGGTTTTCTGTCATGCTTTGTACCAAAATTAGAATTATAACAGTACACATATGCTGGGTAGCTGCTATGTGTAGGCAGCTATCACTTTAAAGTCTCATTTAATTCTCTGGGTAATCATGAGAAGTAGGTCCTGTTATTCTAACTTTATAGTTGTTGTTCAACTAATCATGTCCGACTCTTTGCGACCCCATGGACTGCAACACGCCAGGCTTCCCTGTCCTCTACTATCTCCTGGAGTTTGCTGAAGTTCATGTCCATTGAGTCGATGATACTCTCTAACATCTCATTCTCTGCCACCCTCTTTTCCTTTGTCTTCAATCTTTTGAAGCACTTTATAGTTACGAAACAGCAACGCAGAGAAGTGAAGTGACTTGCGCGAGGTCATAGATTGCTAAGAGGTACAGCTTGGATTTGAACCCAGTTCTTCAGACTCTAAATTTAGCTCTCTTAACCACAGTTGCTTCCCTGTTACTATGTTTTCCCTTCATAGTATTTTATAAACCCCCTGGATTAAGTCCGTAGTAATTTTAGTACAACTGGCAACTGCTCGCTTAGTGCCGAGTCATTGTTGCCTTTCTCTGTCCTTAATAGGCCAAGAAACCTACCATGGCAGTACTTGTGGCCTCTGGCGCCTGCGTGGCCTCTCATCCTTGGGCAGAGCCCAGTCGGGGGAGGGAGGGAACGGGGTAGCACGTTGGCCACCAGGGCATGGGTTTACTGAGCGCTCCAGAGACTCTTGCTCCTGTCAGGTGTCATGTTGATTCGGATATGTGTTTGCTGAGGAAGCTAAGTGCTTTTTTTTTTTTTCCTTTTGTTTTCTAGCCCGGCTTTCGAAAACATCTGGGCCTGCTGGAGAAAAAGAAAGATTACAAGCTTCGTGCAGAGTGAGTGCAGTCCTAGTAGAGGTGCTGCCAAAAAAGCTTACAACCTCCCTGTATTGCAGCTGAATTGCCTGAGTCTCCAACAAGGGACAATTTCCTGCCATTGATAAAATGGCCAAAAGCTCTGGCAGCCTGTCAGATACTTTTCTGGGACCCTAAACTTCTCTCTTTGTTTAGGTGGAGCATTATTTATTTAACTGTCATTGCATTGTGAACTTTTTTTATTATGTTGTTCCAGATCGTTTTCTCATGATGGCTTTGATTTGCTTCTGCCTTGGTGTTTGAGCCAAAAGCTGAATCTTTTTTTCTCTCTCTTTTCTTGACGTTCAAGATAAAATCTAACATTCCAGTTGTTGAGTCTCTTACATCACCATGTGTGGTGTGGAATGAAGAGTTGTGAAAGATGGATTCATGGGACTGGCGTGGGTGATAATGAACTCTGAAAACATCTTATAAAACAATTATCCCCATTCTTCTTCTTCTTTAGCACTTTATTTGCAAAGTATTTTATAATTATTTGTTAGCCATGCATGTCAGCTGAGGTCCTTTTTTATGCTCCCAGAGCAGATGGTGATGGATTCAGTGGGTTGCTCTGGGTCCCAGAGTTTTTCAGGCAAATAATAATAATAACTGAGACAGAGTTCTACGAGAGTTACCATTTTTACACTTAGTTATTCCACCTAGCAGCCTTGAGGGGATACTATTATCATGCCCATTTCCCAAATTCAGTTGGGATGCAGAGTGGTTAACTAACTTATCCAAGATTACTCAGCCAGAAGTGGTGGAGTCAGGGTTTGAACACAGACTGTCTGGCTCCAGAGTCCACGATTTTAGTCGCTGTGCTGTACTACAACGTGTAGTTTCTGAATCTTAATTTGGTTACTCAGTGCTCAGACTTGCCTCATAATCTTGTCTGAGTAATTCTAATTTGTGCTTTGTTGGGTCTCTCCCTGTAATGATGTAAATGGCACTAAAACTTAACATGAAAAAAGGACTGTTATTAGTTTCAGGTAGAACTGGGATAGGGAAACCACAGAGAGGTGAACACGGTCTGCAACAGTGGAGTGTGGATCGAACCTAGTCACCACTTCGGCTCTTTTGAGTTTCATTTTGTATATATCACTAGATGCTTGTAAAGTTTGCTTGTTGTGGTTTTTTCTTCTTTTCTGCTGTGAACTTGTATAACCTGCTTTTTAGTGATTACCGGAAAAAGCAAGAATATCTCAGAGCTCTCCGGAAAAAGGCTCTGGAAAAAAATCCAGATGAATTCTACTATAAAATGACCCGGGTTAAACTCCAGGTAAGTGCCTAATGGATCAGTTGGTATTTTGAGCTCCAGCTCAAAAAGGAACACAGGGATGAGGGAGGAGATGGAGAGAGGATCCTGGGCTTTTATTTAGCCCTTCTCCAGTTGGTCAGATGCTCCTGGTCAGTATCCAAGGGAAGCTGCCCTTTCACGAGCTGTATGCGTTTCTGCCCATGAGTCTCAGTTGTTTGATGCCTGGAACTGTTCCTGTTCTTTTTCCTTTTTTTTTTTAATGTTAGAAAAGTAAAACCCGAACTTTATTGTTGCTTTTTGCCTTTGGAAGGATTTTACATACAGGCTTCAATCTTCAGAATACCCTAGATTCAGTAGAAAAACCATTTAAATGAAATTTTGTACAGTAGAAACTTTTCAGCAATCAAAATTTAGACTGTAAAAAAGTGCATGCAGAACATGCTTTTCCGAAAACATTGAACAAAGCACTGAATGCAGAATGAAAATAAGATTTCAATTCCACCAAAAGCAGTCATCATAGAAGGTGTAAAAGTCACTGTTCCCTTAAAAAAAAATTATCCACAGACAATATCCTAACTCTAGGACTGGCTTTAGAAAGTCTTTAACTTCTTGCTTTAATAGCAGTGAGGTGAATATGATTGAGCTCTGGAATGTGATCTGTATCCTCCACAACTACAGTAGGGAGAAGGTGGTCTTTTGTAGGTCTGATCCCTGTCTTGAGCAGTTCCCCATCCTCCTGCTTCACTTCCTTTGTAAGATCCACTGTGACAGTCCTGAACATCATAGCCTCAATCATATCCTCTGTTGTTGTAATCTTGATGGCATGAGCTGCCATAGGTAGATCTCCCTGTGTAGATTCCTGGTGTAGGATTATGTGGTCTTTTTGCTTTAGAGTAATCAACTCTGATCCTACGTTCATCAAGCTCCATTCCATTGGCACACTCTTTTGCTTCCTTGGCATCATCTACATTTTCAAAGTATACAATCCTGAACATCTAGACTGCTGGTCATAATGCAAGGGACATGTCAGCCATTGGGCCATATTTAGAGAACACTTCTTTTAGACCTCTAACTGTAGCGTGCAGGTTCAATCCAAATCCTGCCGGAGCTGTTCTGAGTTGGTGACAGGAGGTGCTGAGTTGAACATGTGTCTTAGAGGCCTGGTGCATTGAGTGGCTGTTATATTAGCCTTTGGTCCAGCCATGAACTGTGTCTACAGCTTGTTAGTGGTTTTACTCTCACAGAAGCTGTATCTTCTTGATTTGGATTTTTAGGATGGAGTTCATGTTATTAAGGAGACGAAGGAAGAAGTAACTCCAGAGCAGCTGAAGCTAATGAGAACTCAGGATATCAAATATATAGAAATGAAAAGGGTTGCAGAAGCAAAGGTAACAACTGAAAATGTTTATTCTGATATGTTTTTGTTGGTTAAGAAGAGAAATAGAAATCCGTTGATCTCAAGTTATAAGTTGATTCCTTTTGGCATTTCTTAAAGTACACGTAATTATGATAATGTTTTAAAGGTATAGTTAGCATGGTAGAGTAGAAAGAGGTTAAGTTTGAGAATGAGACAGATTTAGGTTTAAATTCAGGCTCTGCCTTTTATTAACCCCATGATTATGGACAAATGAACTTCTTGGGGCTGTTTCCTTATTTCTATCTCATAGAATTATTATAAGCATTAAATGAGTTTTCTGCAATGCCTGGCTATGCCCATAGCTGACATATGGTTGGTGCTTGATATATTTTAGTGATCCTTTCTTTTGAAAGAATGAAGCAAATTCTTTGCTGGCTGGTGATAATGATGTGAAATGGTCTAAACTTTTGCAAATTCATTTCTGATATCCTAGAAGAACCCAACATAAAATGAGACCATATTCTGTGTTCCAGAAAATTGAAAGACTAAAAGCAGAGCTCCATCTGCTGGATTTCCAGGGGAAGCAACAGAATAAACATGTTTTTTTTTTTGACACCAAAAAGGAAGGTATGAAATGTTTGAAGGTTTCTGGGACAGTCTAGCGTGTTGGTCTGTGTTGTTTGGTGTTAGAGATAGCACCTTAAGGATTGTCTTGACTTTTAGTTGAACAGTTTGATATTGCCACTCACCTGCGAACAGCCCCAGAACTGGTTGACAGAGTCTTCAACAGGCCCACGATAGAGACCTTGCAGAAGGAGAAAGTGAAAGGAGTCAGCAATCAGACTCGACTGAAGGTAGGTTTCTCCATTTTCCTTCAGGTCTGAGTTTATGGGAATCTAGGTTCCTTTCCTCCTTTCCCCCCACTGACCCCCCTCCCCCCCCAGCCCTCGCATTCCATAAGATTATTTGTGGAAAAAATTAAGGAAGAAGTAACTCCAGAGCAGCTGAAGCTAATGAGAACTCAGGATATCAAATATATAGAAATGAAAAGGGTTGCAGAAGCAAAGGTAACAACTGAAAATGTTTATTCTGATATGTTTTTGTTGGTTAAGAAGAGAAATAGAAATCCGTTGATCTCAAGTTATAAGTTGATTCCTTTTGGCATTTCTTAAAGTACACGTAATTATGATAATGTTTTAAAGGTATAGTTAGCATGGTAGAGTAGAAAGAGGTTAAGTTTGAGAATGAGACAGATTTAGGTTTAAATTCAGGCTCTGCCTTTTATTAACCCCATGATTATGGACAAATGAACTTCTTGGGGCTGTTTCCTTATTTCTATCTCATAGAATTATTATAAGCATTAAATGAGTTTTCTGCAATGCCTGGCTATGCCCATAGCTGACATATGGTTGGTGCTTGATATATTTTAGTGATCCTTTCTTTTGAAAGAATGAAGCAAATTCTTTGCTGGCTGGTGATAATGATGTGAAATGGTCTAAACTTTTGCAAATTCATTTCTGATATCCTAGAAGAACCCAACATAAAATGAGACCATATTCTGTGTTCCAGAAAATTGAAAGACTAAAAGCAGAGCTCCATCTGCTGGATTTCCAGGGGAAGCAACAGAATAAACATGTTTTTTTTTTTGACACCAAAAAGGAAGGTATGAAATGTTTGAAGGTTTCTGGGACAGTCTAGCGTGTTGGTCTGTGTTGTTTGGTGTTAGAGATAGCACCTTAAGGATTGTCTTGACTTTTAGTTGAACAGTTTGATATTGCCACTCACCTGCGAACAGCCCCAGAACTGGTTGACAGAGTCTTCAACAGGCCCACGATAGAGACCTTGCAGAAGGAGAAATGAAAGGAGTCAGCAATCAGACTCGACTGAAGGTAGGTTTCTCCATTTTCCTTCAGGTCTGAGTTTATGGGAATCTAGGTTCCTTTCCTCCTTTCCCCCCACTGACCCCCCTCCCCCCCCAGCCCTCGCATTCCATAAGATTATTTGTGGAAAAAATGCTAAGTTCTCTCAGAGAAGTAGAAGGAGAATTTGGTGATGGGAATGGAAGTGGAGGAAGATTTCTTAGTTTCTGAGATTGGAGGATGTGTGGCATAGTGGTCAGGAGCATAGGTTCTGGTCTTTAGATCTGCATTTATTTTCTTCTTCTTTTTTTTCTTTTTTGGCCATGCTGTGAAGTTTGTGAGATCTTGGTTCCCTGACCAGAAATTGAATCTGGGCCCCAGCAAAGCACAGGGTCCTAACCGTTGCACCACCAGGGAATTCCCTAGGTCTGCATTTGACTCCACCTCTGACCCTGGGCTTATGCTTTCAATGCTGTAACAGATGGTAACAGTTTTAAAATACAGAGAAGGGGGGAGGGGGACACTGAAGATGAAGGGATTTGGTATACTTTGATATTAAACCTCTAACAGTGCCTATGTATATCCAGAGGTCTTTCATGTTCTGCGTTTGTAGCCCAGATTTTGTATCGATTTGTCCTTATGGTGTTTTCCATTGCTGTAGCTGGGTTCATGCAGAAGACATGCTTTTTCTTCAAGTCTTCTGGAGTTGAACTCTCACTTCTGACTGATTCATTTAAAAAACTGCTGTCAATGTGTTTCAAGCAGACAGCTGTTCTGTTTTGATTTGAATCATTTACACCGCATCAGCTTTGCTTCCAATGTTTAATTTCACAGCAGCTTCTCTAGCTCAGAGGCAGCTAAACTTGCTTTAGTAATATAAATACCCGTAATTAGTTTGACTATATTGGGTAATCCCATAAATTTGACAGTCTGTGCAATGAAGTGAAAACAAAAGCTGTCTGAAACCACTGCTGTGAGACTGTGCTAGAATCGGTGAATCGTTTAAGTCTGAGGCCCAGTATATTCCCCTCTTTGTAGGTAACACTTCCAGCTGAAGAGCCGGCTGAGCTAGTGTTCTAGTGCTGACCTTGTTTGTCAGGGAGTTGTGTTTTCAATAAGCTGTGTTACTGACACGTCTCAAGTATTGCAGTAGTCCTGAAAGAGATTGGTCCCGTGTAGGGTATTTCACCAACATACCTTTGGAGAAGTTGGGAAAGTTTGAATCTTGCCCTTATGTCTGGTGGTGGTGGTGGTTTTAAATCTCTTATTTAAAGCAAAATTATTTTGATTAATAAGAGACTGCTTACTCCTTGGAAGAAAAGTTATGACCAACCTAGATAGCATATTCAAAAGCAGAGACATTACTTTGCTGACAAAGGTCCGTCTAGTCAAGGCTGTGGTTTTTCCTGTGGTCATGTATGGATGTGAGAGTTGGACTGTGAAGAAGGCTGAGCACTGAAGAATTAATGCTTTTGAACTGTGGTGTTGGAGAAGACTCTTGAGAGTCCCTTGGACTGCAAGGAGATCCAACCAGTCCATTCTGAAGGAGATCAGCCCTGGGCTTTCTTTGGAAGGAATGATGCTAAAGCTGAAGCTCCAGTACTTTGGCCACCTCATGCCAAGAGTTGACTCATTGGAAAAGACTCTGATGCTGGGAGGGATTGGGGGCAGGAGGAGAAGGGGACGACAGAGGATGAGATGGCTGGATGGCATCACTAACTCGATGGACGTGAGTCTGAGTGAATTCCGGGAGTTGGTGATGGACAGGGAGGCCTGGTGTGCTGCGATTCACGGGGTCACAAAGAGTTGGACATGACTGAGCGACAGAACTGAACTGAACTGAACTGGGTGGTGGCTTACAAGGGGATTTTTAGTCTGTAACTTGGGGGGTTTGGGAAATCCATGAATGGGCTTTAGGAAGCCTGTGAACACCTTCCCACCTTAAAATTTTATGTGACTAGGTAGGTATGTTTGTATGAATTTATACAAACGTATATGTACATTTATGTGAAGAAAGACTACAGAAAAAGAAAGAATCCAAACTTTCATCCGTTTCTCAGAAATCCATAATTCCCTCGTACTGAAGGACCATTTCTTTCTTTTTTAATTTTTGGTTGCTCTGGGTCTTATTGCTGCACGGGGGTTTTCTCTGGTTGTGGCCAACAGGGGCTACTCTCTCGTGGTGCAGCTCATCGTGGTGGTTTTTCTGGTTCCGGAGCATGGGCTCTAGGGCTTGTCGGCTCAATAGTTGTGACACATGGGCTTGGTTGCTCTGTGGCACATGAAATCTTCCCAGACGAGGGTCTGAACCTGTGTCCCCTGCACTGGCAGGAGAATTCCTATCCACTGTGTCACAAGGAAGAGTGAAGGACCATTGGACTTTGAGGGGTCATCAGCAGTGAGAATTTTCAGGTCGGCTTTTACTGACAGTCGTTCTGCTCTCTTGAGTTCTGCGGTCACTGCCCTTCTCTGCTTCTCTATATACTGCATCACATTCGGTGACTGGGATGCTCACACAAAGGGTGAAGCAGCTCTTAGTAGTAGAGGAAAGATTCCTGGGGTCTGTGAGTCTCGAGACGCAGTCCTGCCTCTGCTCCAGGTGAACCGTGTGTCCCTGGTTGAGTCACCAAGGTTCCATTGGCCTCTGGAATGCAGTGCTCTTAAAATGGACAACTTCAGAGTGTCTTGTTACATTGATTCTGGAGTAAGGAGGGAATTCATTAAACCATTTATGCATTTGGGCCTAACTGGACTCAAAAACAGTTTCTTACTCATTTTTATCCTGTTAATTGTTTCCCTGAAAACGTGTGCTTCCTCTGCAGCGGATAGCGAAAGAGAGGCAGAAGCAGTATGACTGCCTGACACAGCGGATTGAGCGTGAGAAGAAATTGTTCGTTATTGCACAGAAAATTCAGACTCGCAAAGATCTTCTGGTGAGGAGAGAGAGCCTTAGGCATTCATTTTATTTTTTTCCTTGTAAAGGTCTTAACTGAAACTGGATTTCAGCTTTGTGTAAATCAACCCCAGTGAAAATGTCTGCTCCTCAGGGGCAGTGGTTTGAGCCGTGTCTGTTACTCTGACAGTGTTGAAATGTTCCTTGATTAAGAAGGTAATAAGGGGCTTATTAGTCAGTGCTTTGGAACAGCCAGGGGTAGGATTGGGTGGCATGTGAACTTTATAGCTTATGAACAGCTATCTGTAACATTTAAACAGGTTAACAAAACAGTGCGTGTCGTTCACTGGTATTTAAAAATAGACAACATTGTGTAGTTAAATAGCAGAGCTAAGGAATATAAGATACCCCTTTCATATTATTATCATTCCTCTAAATGTCAAATTCTTTGGCTTTGCAGATCATTTTGGTCTGCCTTTCTCAACTGGGGTTCCGTAAGAGAAGCCCTACCAAAAAAGAAAAAAAGAATGATTTGAGTATCTTTCTTAGTTTTCACAAGAACTTCTGCACAGCCAATATCATTACAGAAGGAAGCCTGGGGGAGGACTTGAGTCATCCAGTCTGGGATGCCTTAGGACGAAGGGCTTTGTCTCTTTTGAATGTTGAGATGGGCTGAATTAGGGGCTTTAGTTATTAAACTTTCTATTTTACACAGCCCTCTCCTGTGATTTACTGGTAACTTTTTTATTCTTTTGTAGGATAAAACTCGGAAGGTGAAAGTGAAGAAAGAAACAGTGAACTCCCCAGCTATTTACAAATTTGAGAGTCGTCGAAAACGTTGAAGTGTTATAGATAAGCCTTCTCATTCCACATGGAACAGAGTTTACATCTTCTTTTCCCAGTAACTTCAAATTCCATTGGTCGAAGTGACTTGGTTTTCCTGTTTGTAACCATAATTTTTTTGTAGATTTGACATTTGATACGAACAACATTAAAGCCCTTTCCTTCATCTGAATTGTGGGTTGTTGAATTCAGTCTTTTTTTGGGCTGAGCCGTGCAGCCTCTGAGATCCCAGCTCTGCTACCTGGGATCAAACCCAGGCCCAGGGCGATGAAAGTGCCAAATTCCAATCATTGAACCACTGTGGAACTCCATGACACCAGTCTTATTTTTATATACTTTCATTTTTTTTCTTTTATAAGGAGTATAAATTTTATATAGCAAATTTGACAAACAGATGAGTTCATTCCTAACCCCAATACTTATTCAAGAACAGCAGGTAACTTTTGCATATACTTTCAGGCTAGGACATTAGGGGAGTTGGGGTGAACAGCTACCAAGAGCATCCTGGTTAATTTCTTTCATTTTGTGAAAGTTGGCACTGTTGTTGGTTTTTGTGTTTTGGAGTCATAATTAAATACCTCTATGGCTTACATTTTTCTTTCTTTCTTTTTTTTTTTTTTTACATTTTTCATTTACTATTAATTCATTAGCTGTTTTCCATTTGGTTACATCATTAAATTTTTAAAAGTAATATATGCTCACAGTAAAATTAAATATTTTTAATAATTGCATAATGTTTTATCCATTGGATAAACTGATTTTTACCTTCATTCATTTTTCATTTATTGGATATTCAGGTGTCTGCATAAGTTAGCCAGGAATGATTTTTTTGTTTACACTTTACAGCTGCAGGTAGAAACCCTTGGAATCAGGAGCTCACAGGGGCACTTCTTTATTGATGAAACTCAGACCAGGCTCTGTGTTCCTGCCCTCCTGGCCAGGTCTTGATGGCAAGGCTATCAAGGGCTTGGTACAAGCCCTCACCCTGGAAATAGAGACCCCAGCCCCAGAGTGTGTGCAGCAGACACACAGACTTCCCAGTCTCACCCTTCCCTGCTTGTACAGGGACAGTAGGCCAAGACCAGTCAGGACAGGGCTGAGCATGCTTAGAGCAAATGTGGGAGGAACAGGATTCTGGGAGGCTTGCTTACACCTCACTCCCTAGAGGAGGAACTGCTCTGTGTGGTTAAAAAAAAAAATGTTAAAACTTAATTTCCATGACTGTTACGTTCTGTACAAAGCTTAGAATGAAAGCCTGTTTCTTCAGGGTGTCCTCGGTGGGATATAGATCTGGGGGCCCTGGAAAACAGGAGGAAGGGCCAAGGGATTAGAAGCCAGCAGCTTTTGCCTTCAGGAAGGAAGTGCTTCCCAGCTGGAAAGGTGCTGAGCTAAGTGAATGTCGATAGTCTTATGACAAAGGCATCTGGAGAGCTGAGACCTGAGCCAGGAAACGAATCATCACATAGGTGTTAGACAGAGGAGCAGGTTGATCCAGCAGCAGTCTGTTCCTGGGACAGCACAGCTTGATCCTGCTGCTCTGACTCCCTTGCCCTGCTTGGGGGAAAGGTGGGAAGAGGGTGGGGAGTACAGCTAAATGCTTTTGGTGGAGCACGCTCCCACACAAAGCTGCCCACACCGTAGACTCTCAGGTGAATAGATGCACATGGTACCAGCCGCTCAGGCTGAAACACGGGTGTGTGCATATCTGCATACCCTCTGGTTCACAAACAACACTAGGGTTTCATGGATGCAGGTTGCTGTGCTTAGTCATTCAGTCATGTCTGACTCTGCGACTCCATGGACTGTGTGTAGCCTGCCAGGCTCCTCTGTCCATGGGGATCCTCCAGACAAGAATACTGGAGTGGGATGCCATACCCTTCTCCAGGGGATTTTCCCAACCCAGGAATCGAACCCAGGTCTCCCACATTGCAAGTGGATTCTTTACTGTCTGAGCCACCAGGGAAGCCCAGGAATACTGGAGTGGGTAGCCTATCCCTTCTCCAGGGAATCTTCCTGACCCAGGAATTGAACTGGGATCTCCTGCATTGCAGGCAGAGTCTTTACCAACTGAGCTACCAGGGAAGCCTCTGGACACAGGTTACTCACCCACAAGTCCTCACATGATCCATAGATTGCACGGGTCAAATGGAGCAGGAGGGTCCATCCTCTCTGAGTAAGTTCCAGGGTAGAAGTCATCAGAGCGCTAGCTCTGTAAGGGGATAAAGCTAGGAATCCTGAAAGCTGCTCAGTTACTTGCCCAACTCTGTGACCCCATGGACTGTAGCCCACCAGGCTCCTCTGTCCATGGGTTTCCTAGGTAAGGATACTGGAGTGGGTGGCCATTTCCTTCAGGGGATCTTCCCAACCCAGGCATTAAACCTACGTCTCTTACGTTCCTGAATTGGCAGATGGGTTCTTTACCACTAGCTAGCACCACTTGGGAAGCCTAGGGGTCTGGAGCTGCTCTTAAACTGAAGTCTGTCTTCGAGGCTCAAGGATTCTAAGAGGAAAGATTGGCTGCCCCTCTGATGAACCTAAGAGGCTCCAGCTTCATGGGTCCTGAAAACAGGCCAAGGGCTTTGACATTTTCGTGCCTGTTGGAACCTCAGACTCCTGGCTCCTTGCTTGGAAAAGAGAGATTATTGTTTCTTTAGGATCCATCCCATCCAGGTCCAGAGGGTGCTTGGGCTCTTGGTGGCATCTGTTCTAGCTGTGCCAAGGAGAAAGTGGCAGCCTCCAGAGGTGGAGAGCATTTCTCTTGGCAGAACACAGGTGAATCAGATCTCTTGTACAAACCCAAGTTCCAAAGCAGCAGCCACACGGGCGACACGGAAGCCCCAGGCCTCTAGCACAGAGAACCGGCTAACCCAGCTCCGTCTTAGCCCATGGCCACGTCTTAGGGCCCTTTTGATCAAAGTGGGAGAATATCAAGCCCTGGCTGTTCTGGTTTCATTTGAAGAAAACCTCATACTGGATGGATTCCTGGCAACAGAGTGGGGAAGGGCCCAGTAGGTGGAGCTGCTGCCCCTTCGCTGAGGTTAGCTCTCAGGGTGCTGGCGTTGAAAGCACCCAGAACTCCATAGGTGCTTAGTAGGCATTTGGTTATTGGATTTAATGCCACGTAAGTGAGCTCCTATGAAAAAAGATGTTCTCCACTCCAGTCCCCTTCCTACCCCCGCCTCCCCAGCCAGCTTGAGATCAGTGTGGCCCCCAAGAGACTGGGCAGGAAAGGGCCTTCCCCTCACATTCCTGGTGAGGATCATGAAGGAAGCCTGTGCTGGTGTTCCAGGCTGTCCAATGATGGGTGGTTCCACTGAGACATGGTGGGTCTGCCCATGTGCAGTTCTGCTCGCGAGCAGATGCAGACTCGCTCCGCCGACCTGTGGAGGCCAGCAAGGCCGGGCCTGCTGGGACTTAGACAGAGAGGTGAGTGGGTGTCTGGTGCTGGCCTCCCTTCCTCCTCGAGCTCTCGCAGCACCAGTTCACAGAGCCTCATGCACAGGGTGTCGGAGAAGGGCGGGGGAAGCCTGGGTGGGAGTCCTGGCTCAGAGCCCCAGGTGAGCAGATTCGAAGGCAGACCTGAAAGACCGTCTTGGGGCTGAGCCGGCAGCTTTCTTGTGCAGCTGTCTCCTGGGGTCAGGGGGTGCGCTCTCTTGTCAGCCAGGTCACGGGGCCTCCCCTGCTGGCAAGGCTCCCACCACGCGGCTCCTTGGGTCTGTCTCAGCAGAACTGTGGGGAAGAGGCAGAGAGCAGCTACGGAACTCCAAGAGGCAGAGTTTCCTTTCCCAAGCCCAGTGCGTAGACTTAGGAGGTTCGAGAGGCTGCCCGGTTCATGCTTCTGCTTGTTCTCCTTTCTTGACTTCTCTGGTCAGATGGAAAAAATTCTCTCCTGCTTCTTCAGACTCCCTATAAGGAATCTCCCTGTTCCTTATTTCCAGATGCATCATCAGCACTTCTGGGAAAGTGCAGTCTAATCTGTATCTCTCCTAACTGAAGGGGCTACTTCATTCTCCTTGCCCAGTTTTGTCTGCATCCCTCGATGGCCCTGGTAATTGCCATGGGCCTTTCCTCTCTTGTGCAAGGCGAGCTGACTGGGCGGGGCGGTAGTGCTGAGGGTAGTGGTAGAGGCTGATTCAAAACAGAGCCAAAGACCTACTGTTTCTCACCAAGAGGAGTTTATCGGGGGACTGCTCTTTGGGGTAAAGGGTGGAAAGGAAGCCCTTTCCTTTCCTCCTGTCGTCTGTCACCTGACGGCCAAGCCCAGATCATAAGTGTTAATGAATTGTGGTGCCCCGGAGGCAGCTGGGCAGCCCCCCCTGCCCTGAATCAGCCTGACTCATTTACAGCTCTCTCCCAGTTCCCCCAAAGGCTTCTCTCTGAGGTGATAAATGTGGGGGGGTTGGTTTCAGGTTTCATGTTTTCACATTACTGGATGGAAAAAAAAAACAAAAAACATTTGCAAACCAAAAAACCAGCTTCTACAGCAGAAACAGGTCCCAAGAGCACTGAAAATTTCCCCATCTTCTCTTGTCAGCTGCTCAGCGACACTGAGACCAGTGACAGAGGGGTTAAGAGGAGGGGGTTGGAGCCAGGCTGCATAGAGCATTGGGGACAGTCCCTTTAAAGGGGGCAGCACCTGCCTTCCTGCATAAAGACGGAGGAGGACCTTTGCGGGGCCCTCTAGTTCTGGAGTCTGTGCCAGCTGTGGCTTGCCAGGGGTCTGGGATGGGCAGAGGCTAGGGAAAGGGTGGCCCTCTTGCATTTCGAGCTAATTTGATCCCAGCGGGTTGGAGGGCAAGTGTCTCTCCCTCAGAGAGAGCTCTTGAGGTGGAGTGGTATGTGGGGAGATTTAGGGTCCATCTGGCACGTGGAGACTAAGGGGCAACACCCCGTCCTGCTACTGGCTGGTAGCGTTATAAACCACGCCCACCCCTCCCCGACTGGGGCAGATGGCCTCCACGGCAGATGGATGCTAGGCCAGCAGTGACTGGATGAGCTTTGTAGTCTCAGTCTGGCCTCCCTAATAAGACAGTCCAGAGGGGCAGTGGCAGGGGGGTGTGTGTGTGTGTGTGTAGGGGCTGGGGCCCTGGCCTTGTTGGGCCATTCTGGAGGAGAGGGAAAGAGGGAATCCCAGATGGAGCCAATGGATCTTGGGGGCACACCTAAGTTTGCCGTGTAGGGGTGGCAAGTTCTCAGCATGGCCCTGACCCAGCCCACCTGCCTGGCCTCCTGAAGCTGCCCAGGTTAGTTCTCGAGTGATAGTTCTCAAGTGAAGGCAATGGTCCTCTGCAGCAGGAGTCTCTGCTGCAGCTGGAGTCTGGTGGGCTGGGGCAGACCCCCTGCCAGGTCCCCAGAGCCCAGGGTCTGGGCAGCAGCAGCTCCTCCCAGAGGACGCGCCCGTTTATTATGCGCTCAGGCTCCCTCGCTGCGCAGGCAGGCAGCGGCCTTCATTAGCGCAGGGCTGGGGTCTGTTTTGGCTGCCTCATCAGCATCAGTGAACTGCGTCCCTGCGAGATTTGATACAATTTAATTAACCTAATTAAAAGCTCTGATTGCAGAGATGATTGGGGTAGCGCCAGCAGCGACTGCATATTTATAATGAGCTGCAAGGTGTGGGACCGCAGCCAAACGCCACGCATCCTAATGAGCGGGAGCCGGGAGCCAGGGAGCGGGAGAGCGAACGTTTATTTTTGGCAACAATGCCCAGTTCCTCCCTGCTAGGGAGTCAGAGACCTAGGGAGAGGAGACGGACCTGCCCGTTGAGCTCTTCGGCACAAAGTGGGAGCAGAGCCGTACACCACACGTGTCCCGGTGCCTTCGGATGCCCACAGGAGCGCACAGTGCCCATGCTTTCTGCTGCAGACTGAGGGGCTGGGACCCCAGCAATGCATTTTTCCTGCTTCTCTCCGTCTCTGGATCATGAGCCGTGGTGTGAAGAAACGGCCCAGCAGAACGACCTCGATGTCAAGTCTTCTGGATCCCTGGGCTATTTTCCAACTTGTCGAGGAAGATCAGAGGCTGAAAAGCTGGGTGGGGAATCAGAAAAGGGGGTCTGAAAGTTCAAGAGACCCAGGTGAGGATCTTGGGCTTGGAACAGATGGGAGAAACAGGAGAGATGACTCTCCAGCTCATCCCGGATCCCCATCTCCTGACTTTCTTCTGAGAACCCCGTGCCCGAGAGGGCCACCTTCCCTGGACTCTCCTCTCTCACTGCCTCTGCTGGGGAGTCTTGGTTTGTCTGACTCAGCATTTCCGCTGTAAATCACATCTAATAATAACGAGAGTGAGAGCTGTGGCCGAGATGCTGTGGGTGAAGTGGGCACCGGTGAGAAGGGGTGCGCTGCCGAGGTGCAGAGGGGTGGCAACTCTGGGCTGGTGGGAGTGAGCACTGGGATCGGAAAGTCACCATCAGAGGCCTTGGGGGTGGGGAAAGGAGGTGTGAGCCTCCTTCACCCCCCAGTCCTGGGGAGCTTGGGTATGTC
>SJXQ01009750.1:499294-511993 GCA_006408695.1 Aepyceros melampus
AGCCCGCCCCCCCCGCCCCCTCGAGTGCTCTGAGAGACGCCAGGACAAGATGAGGTCTGTCCCCAGCCCACCTTGCAAAGCTGCAGCTGTTTAGCTCTCTTATCAATCTTCTCTGTGAGTTTAATCATCTCCTTGTCATCCTGCTGGGGCAGCCCTCCCCTTGCTGGAGCCTGGCTTTCCTCCCGTCCCCTTCCCCCAGATATAACCATCCTTTTCCACCTGACTTCCCTTGCAGGAGATAGAGGATGGGCCCGGGTGGCTTTGTCCCAGGTTTAGTCTTGGCGCAGGGGCAGCAGTCCCCGCTTCTGCAAAGAGTCAGGAGGGAAGAGGGGTGGAGAATCTATCCTAGTTGGGGACTTGAGATCTTTGACTCCACTCCTGGCGGGGTAGGGTGGGGCTCAGGGGTGGGCCACGAGGGCCTTCAGCCCAGATCATAAGATCCTGTGCAGTGTCCCTCCCTTCCTTCTTCCTCTCTTCTGCTCGCTTCTTAGGAGATGCATCCACTCATGCTGTCCAGCGAGCCAGCTCTGGTCTCTTTTCCTGGGTGGGTCCTGTGGGGCCAGGCCCTGTGGAGCCTTGTGGGACTCCGGGGCCTGTGGGCCGGAAGCACGAGCCCACAGTTTTGAGTGCATCTTGGGAAAGAGGGTGCCCAGGAGTCAAAGGAGCCTGTGTTGTGGTCCAGGCCGGGAGCCAGGGCGCAAGGGGCTATGGGGCCCTTCCCTGTGCTGACGCGCAAGGTGACCTTCAGGGCAGCTCTTGGGCCCTCCTCCACTCCACTCTTTCTCCTCCCCAGAACATGTAGGGTATGGGGGCATGGGGTGGCTGGGGCTGTGTATGCACCCCTCAGAGGGCACAAGAGAAAGAGGTCCTTTCCTCTTCTGCCCGCTCACCACTCCTACCCCAGGCACTCTCAGTGCAAGTGGAAAGCTCGTTTCTTCCCATGTCTCAGGAGTGGACGGGAGGTCCTGAAGAGGTCAGGGTTAGTCTGAGCATCAGGCAGCTTGTCCTCGAGGTGTGGGCTGAGAGGGTCCCTCAGGAGAGGACCACAGATTCCTGGACCATAGGGCGCTGACTGCTCTTGGGCAGGAGGGGACTTCCTCCCTCCAGTGCGAGGCTGGGCTCTGGAGGACAATGGTGTGTTGATGAGGCTTTGGTCCTGGGCTCACATGACCCGACGGGGGTGGCTGGGCCGCACGTGGCTGAGCCGCCTGGGCTGACCTTTGGGCGCTGGCTAGGGAAGAGAGGAAGCCATGAAGCCCCCTCCCACTCAGTGTGCCCTGGGCCCTGCTCCCCTGCCGGGAGCTGCCCTCTGGGCACACGTGATCTCTTCACCTCCTGCTTTTGGCCTCTCCCCTTCCCTCTGCTCTGCGTGTGCATAGATTGTGCGTGAACATGTAAGTCCATGTGAGTGAGGAGGCGGCCAGAGGATGGACAGTGAGGGAAGAAACGCCCTTCATGGGATGAAGTTTCTTCCATCGTGGGGACACCACCAGGGGAGGGCCAAAGTGTATGTGTGTGTGTGTATATTTGCCCTCATGTGTTTGTGGGCACAGAGGGTGCATGTGCACGCATGTAGAGGGCAGGGCCCCTACCCTGCCTTGTCCTGTGACCCCCTCCTCTAGTGAGAGTGGGGGGAGTCTAGGTCAGCACTTTCCAGCTGGGGCTGGAGCCACCCTCCCCTACCCTCTGGCACTGGGCCAGAGGGTTACTTTCACAAGGAAAAAGGAAGACTTTTGGGGGATTGTGTAATTATTGTAATCAATTGAATTAACCAAGAATTACCATTCAGTCAGGAGGCAAGGCGTGTGCGTACACACACACACACACACACACACACACACAATGAGTTATACACAGACATGTTTACACAGATGGAAAGTCAAGATATATAGGGAGGTAGATAGGGATATACGCACACTTGACAATTCTTTTTTTCTTTTTGAGAAGCTGGGGAAAGGTCCTAAAGCATTTTCTTTTCTTTAAAAATATTTTAAGGGACTTCCCTGGTGGTCCAGGGGCTGAGACTCTGCCTTTCAACGTGGTGTGGGGGTGGGGGTGGGGTGGGGTGGTTGCTGGTTCGATCCCTGGTCAGGGAATTGGGATCCCACATGCTTGGAGGCAATTAAGCCCGCACACCACAGCTGGAGAGAAGCCTGTGGGCCACAACTAAGACTCGATGCAGCCAAATAAATACATGTTAAAAAACTTAAAAAAAATTTTATATTGGAATATAGTAGACTTACAATGCTGTGTTAGTTTCACGTGGACAGCAAGCTGATTTAGTTATACATATTGTTACATCTGTTCTTTTTCAATTCTTTTTCCTCACAGGTTATTATAGAGTATTACGTATAGTTCCTTGGGCTATACAGTAGGTCCTTGTTGATTATCTATTTTATACAGACAGTCTTTCATATGCTAATTCCAGCCTCCTAATTTCTCTCTCTCTCACACCTATGATTCTTGAAGGGGGTTATCCTCCTGCCTCTTCTTCCTCACCAAGGAGGATACAGCCAAGCAGGTTATCTGAAGAGAAACTCTAAGTCTGCAGGGTGTTGAGAATAGGGGGCCTCTGAGACGGGGCAAGCCAGTACAAATGACATGCTACAGCAGTTGGAAAGGGAGTCCATGGCCTGACTTTGTCACGCAATTTATTACAAACATTACATGAAGATGTTTTAACATATTCTACTTTGATAGGAGCCTCATCCAAGTCTGACTCTAGGGCTAGTCTACAGCAATAGCCCCTTGGTATGGGGGGTATGTAGAGGGAAGTTAAATTCCAAGATCTGGGATGAGGTGGGGGTGGGGTACCCAGATACTGGCATAGGGAGGCCTGTGGGTGAGAAGGGACCGGCACGGGCACCCTCAACCTCAACCTCTCAAATGCACAGCTTTGAGTGGTGTTTCTGGATGCTCTTACCTCTCCTCCCTCTGTTTTTTTCTTTCCCTCCTCCATCCCACCCCCATATAGTCCTGCTGACCCCACTGGATGCTGAGGACACAGTATGGGAATGGTCCTCAGCACTGAAGCAGAAAAGAGAGGGCCTGGAGGGCAGGGTTGGAGGCTGGGACTGAGGCAGAGGCTGGAGCTGGGATCTGGACTGGAAGCCGAACTCAGCGCGGACCCCAGCGGGGGTTGTTGGAGGCTGGGTTGCAGGGTGTCTGTCTTGGTCTTGACATGATTCTGAGGAGCCTTTTTTTGGAGTCCGAGGCAGGTGTTCTCCAGTGAAGAGCACGTTTGGCGTCTGCTCGCCCCTCGGAAGGGCGGGACAGGTCCCCTCCCCCTGCTCCCCTCGGCTGAGCAGAGTCATACATCACCAAGGGGCCGGGCTCCCTGGATGTATTGCCCTAATACGTCGCTATAGCAACCCCACTCTAATCCTGCATTATTCTAATGTGGTCCCCCTCCCCACTGTGATGTATAGCTTGGGTCTTGGAGCCGTGAGGCACCTTCTCCGAGTCTGCTCCAAGTACCCCAGGGATGAGTGGGTCCGAGGCGGCTTGGCTTCCCTGGGTCCAGTCTTGCTTCTCCTCACTCTGCACATGTGATCTTTGTGAGCTGGGGTGCGGAGGTGGGCTCTGGCCTGGTGGCGCAACCGTCCGCCTGCCCAGAGAGGGGAAGCGGCAGGCTGTGTCCTGGCCCTGGCACACGAGTGCTTGACGCACCGACCCACGCCAGCCTGCCCGGCCTGGGGACCTGAGGCCTTGGGGTTGGGGGCCAGGGCAGGACAATGGCCACATTCCGGCTGCCAGCCACAGGCCCCCATTGTTCCTGTGGACACTGCCTGCTTGAGGGCCTTGGTTCTGGCCCTCACCCCGCTTGGGGCGTAGGATGCTCCCTGGACCACTCCCCCGGGGACCATAGAGGGGTGATTCATGGGGTGACCAGGGCATAGCAAGCCCCAGCTGTGCCCGGATTCTGGGGGGTGGGAGGGGGAGGTAACTGAGGGTTGTTTGTGTCAGGAGAGGGTGGGGTTGAATAGCCAGAGGACTCAGGGCTGTGGACACCAACCACGTCATTTCATACTCCTCCTCGTGTGTGGGCTGCTCAGACAGGCTCCATTGTCAGAAGGGCAGGCCCACCCAGGCCGGAAGGGAAGTGAGGATGGAGCGGGGTCACCTCAAAGTGAGGAGGACCCAGGACACACCCTCACCCGAACTGCATTGAGATCCAGAGAACGGCAGGGACTTACTCAAGATCACATAGCTTGGTGGGGACAGGCCTGGGTCTAGAACATTCCCCAGACCTTTCTGGTTGCTGAGATGCTCCTGCTGCTTCTGGTAGAAAAACAGACCCAGTGGTGATCTTCAGCCTTGGCAGAAGTTATATTCACAAGCTCCTTCCTCTCTCTCACTTGCTTTGAAATGCCTCTAGTTCAGGTCAGTACCTGGCACCCCTGGAATGAGAATTTGGAGCTAAGGGGAGTCCTAGCGCCATGCAGAGGCCAGACCTACTCCATCCTCTGTAAGGCCGCGAAGAAACGAGTGGGGCAAGGAGGTTGCCGGTGCTCTGACACACAGATCCATGGATGTAACAATAGACTTCATTGTTTTCTCCCAGTCGGTGACCTCACCTGGGCTCTCACATGTCCACTCTATATGACTGAGAGGTAAGGAAGGGAAGAGGCTAGCTAGGAGTGTTTTAAGAACAGGGGGACTGGTCTTATTTACCTCCATGTTCCTACCTCTCAACATGGGACCTGTTAAACTGGATGATTGGATGAGAGGATGGATGGAGAGTGGTTGGGTAAATGGATACGTGGGTGGCTGAAGAGGTGATCAAGGGTTGCATGGATGAGTGGATGGGTAGGTAGACAGATGAATGGATGATTGCCGGGGTGCATGGGTGGCTGGCAAGTGGACAAATGGATGGGTGCAGGATGGATGAGTGGGTAAGCTAGGGAATGATTCAGTTTATATACTGAGGTCCAGAGATGACAAATGACCCAGCTTGGGTCAGACTAAAGATAAACAGTGGAGTGAAGTCTGGAGCCAGGTACCTGGCCCCTGCCTTTGAGGCTGGGATGCCATGGGGCATGGTTTGGTGGTCAGTCTCTGGGCAGGGCTGCAGTGGAAGCAGGAGTTGGGACCTAAAGGAATCTGTAGCCGTGGAAGTGTCCTGAAAGGTGGCTTCCCAGAGTCTAGCAACCTTGACCCTGAGTTGAATCTTCTGTGTTGGGATCAGGTATGTGGAAGTGTTCTGAGCATGGCAGGAAGAGGCTTGAAGTTTCAGGAAGGCGGAACTAGTGGAGTCTGAGGGCACTGGGCCTGAGCCATTTTACCTCTTAGGGATCAGGCCCTGAGTTAGAAGCCCCAGAGGCAACCCCAACTCATTCTTCATGACCTAGCTTAGTGGTACCAGTGTCTATGGCGCCTTCCCTGACCCTCTGGGTGCTCTCTTTCCAGAACCCAGCACAGTGCTACTAAGTACATAGAAGGGGCTCAGAGCACATCACCAGGGCCATGGGGTTGCCACAAAGAATCAGAAGGGGGGAACAAGCTAGGAGTCTGCACCTGCCCCTGATTTTCTGGGTCATTTTGGCAAATGCCTCAACCTCTCTGGGCCTGCATTTCCTCTTCTATGGCTGGGGAGTGGAAAGGTTGAACTTTTCTTCCCAGGATGGTTTTGAGAATGAAGAAAAATAATTCTGGGGAGGGGGGAGAAGAAGCACTAGGTATTATTTTTCTGCACTGCTTCAGCCCTAGCACTAACACGATAATATATACTGTGCATATAAAATTGATTTTATAGCTAACATTTAATGAGCACTTACACTGTGCCGGGCTCTCATTCTAAGCGTTTATGTGTGTCATCTCTCCTCTAGGTCTCACAACAGTCCTACCGGGCAGGTACTGTCATCATCATCTTTTGACACGCGAGGAAACTAGCTTGCCCAAGGTCCCATGGGTAGCAGGTGGTGAGGCCAGGATGGAAGTCTGGACAGATGCCACGGCCCACATTCTTAGCCACCATATGTAGGTCACTTCTCAGTGCACAGTCCTCTGAACGGACACACAAGGAGGCTTCCTGACTTTCTTGCGGATTCTAGGCGCCTCATCCAACTTCCCTGAGCCTTACGGGATTTGCCTGGTTGCACAGCGGTGAAGAAGGCGACAGATCCTAGCCAACGAACTCCAGAAACCTGTGGTCCCCACTTCTCTCCCTGGTTCAGTCCTGAGTTCTGGAACTCCCTCTGCTTTGGGCACACCCTCCAAGCACTGGACACTGCTGTTCACTTCAGCAGGGAGTCTAAAAATAACATATACCTGTCATTGTTGTTCGTGTATCTGACCATCAGATTACATGGGTTTTCTTCTAGGCTTTATAATCAACTAGTCTTGGTGCCTTGGATAGGTCACTCAAACTCTCTGGGAAACACTTTTCTCATCTGCAAAATAGGAATAGTTAATGTGAGATAATGAAAACAAAGCACAAAGTCAGTGCTTGGGTAAGTATTATGTCAGGGTGCCTTACAGTGGGATTGTGGTAAAAGTTTATTTACATTTTGGTTGTCCTCCTCGCTCACTCGTTTTTGTACGATGCGCTGCCCAGGTCCCAGATTAAACAGCTTTCACGCATCCATCACCTTCTTAGGCTAAGCGCTCTGTGTACATCATGCCCCTTAATCCTCAAAATAACTCTGTGAGGTAGGGACTGTCATTACCAACATATCAGGAAACTGAGGCACAGACAGGGTAAGGAGCTGGCCTAAAGCCACACAGCTGATAAGAAGGGGAGCCAGGATCAATACGCAGATCCGTCTAGTCCCACAGCCCCCTGTGCTTCACCATTCCACTCTTGGCCTCTCCTGAGACATGGAGAGCATCCCTGGGGACTTGGATGACACTGGGGAAAGGCAGGTGATCTACAGTGGCAGGAGGGGGCTTTGCCAGAAGGCCAGGCCTGTCCATGAGCTGCTGGGGTCGATCTAGCAGCTTCTGCGTGGAGGGGGCACTCCCTCCTTCCTGGACTGGCCGGCCCCTGGGAGAGACCGAGGATAGTGACAACTTCCCACCCTAAGCAGGGAGGGCAGCTTCAGCACAGGGTCCAGGTCTGTCCCTGCTCAGAGCTGAATAATCTGAGCCTTTGAAGAAGGATTTCTGAAAAGCCATCAGGAGTGAATCATTGACTTAGGGAGGCGATGAATCAAAGGGGAGTTCATAAAACGGCAAATGAATCGGGTGTGTGAACGACGAGGCACTGCTATTCCCCAGAACCCTCCGGGGACAAGAGAGCCGAGAGAAAAGAAATAAAAATAACACGGGGCCTTACGCCTGCTCCAAACCCGAGTCAGCCCCTCCTTTCATGTGGAAAGACAGAGGGGGACAGAGGGATGAGACCCACTGGTGGGTGAAGTGGGGCCAGAGGGAGGCTCTCCGGGCACAGTCGGCTCCCTGGTCCAGGCTGCGGGTGCAATTAGCAAACGCCTTTTCCCCTTCTTTCCAGGAGCCCTCACAAGAAAGAACACTGATTTTGACGAACACCCAAAATAATGTGAGATCAGGCACCATGCATTATGCATGAGGTCTGATTTAACATGAACATTATTTCTTGTGTACGAGCCCATATGCCTCCGTGCTGTCTCGCAGCCTAATAATACCCAGACCCACCCTGGTCAGGCTCAGCCAGAGACATGTCCACTGGGGGTGTGTGCGTGGGGGCGGGTAGTGCTGAAGCTGAGTCCTCCTGGTACTTGGCTCTTCTGAGCGGAGCCCATTCAGATGTCCTGGAGGTGGGTGGGAGGTAGGTCGTGCCCCTGGAGAAACACCAAGGAGCTAGGGGTGGGTGTGTGAAAGTGCCAGTGTGTATCTGTGTGTGTGTGTGAAAGAGAGAGAGAGAGAAAGAGGAAGAGCAAGAGCCCGTGACTACGAGATGCTGGGTTCATGGCGTGGCGAAGGGGGACATGTGTTTAGCACAAGAGGGACGACGGCAGGAACAGATAGATCTAATTGCTGTGTGTGTTTGTATATATACACGCATATGTATGTGTGGGGGTGTGTGTTTAAAAAATAAGATCACACATACATACAAACACACAGCCTAACTTTAATTATCTGAAGGGAGCAGGCGAGATCTGGGAGGAGTTGGGAACAATGATGGGCAGGGATGTGTCTGGAAAGCAGCTTGTGGGGTGAGTGTTTGAAAATCCTGAGAGGAGGGGACCCTGCCAAGGGATGGAAAGGAGGCTGCGTGTGTTAAATCAAATAAGCACAGGCACAGGTACCTAGTGACTCTGGAGAGCTCGGTGTTAAAGGCCTTGAAGCTGGCATCGGACAGCCGGACGGTGGTACGGGTGTGCCTGCGAGGTTCAGCATGTGCGCGAGTAAGCGAGCTAGCAGAGTGTGCACTGGGGTTTTAGCTGGTTGAGAGGAGGAGTGGTGGTGATGGGTGTGAGTGGGGCAGAAGCAGAGGAGGCAGCCGTGATGGAGAATTTCTGAGGATGCCTGGGGGCACAGGCTGGGTGGTAGATGGAGAAGGAAGGGCCACGGGCAAGCCTGTGTGTATATAAAGCCAGATCACTTCCTTTGAAGGCTAAGGTTGCCTCTGCTCTACCTGGCACCCCTCGGTGTGTAGCCAGCTTAATGCTGATTTTGGGGTATGCTCAGCGTGAGGTGGCCCTGGTGACTGCTGCCACGTCCCAGCTCAGGGACCAATAGAGGGCAGTCCTCCCACACGGAGGCCTCCCAAGTGGCAAGGGGAGCCTTGAAGGAGGGCAAGTACTAACTCCAGGGCCTTCCTATATGCTGTGCAGGACACGATCGATGGCTCCTCTGGTCACTGTAGTCACTAAGCCAGAAAACCCGGATGAATCCCCTTTGCTAAGCTTAGGGGGAGCCTCCAGGCCAGGTAACTAGCTTCCTCTTTCTCCTCTCCCTGCTCAGGTGGGTCTCCTTTCTGGAGCTCAAGCCCTGCTGGCGAAAGCCTGGGCCTGGACATGTCACAGGGGGCTTGACCCTCCCCCATGTTGGCCCAGAACCTCTTTGGAGGAGAATTGATTCTAAAGAGTCCTAAGCAGGCAGTTTGCAGTTGGGGGTCAGCTAGTCCTGTGGACCCCTAGTGGAGTCCTGGGGTCAAAAGATGATGGCACAGGTTCTAGGCTATGCAACACAGAAGCCAGTGCAAACTCCTGGGGCAAGTGGTAGTGGGGAATACAGGCATCCTTGAAATTCAGGAGCGGGCACCTTCCGAATCTGCCTTGATGATCCCAGGCAACCACAATGGCCACCTTTCTTCTTTGCATGTTAGCCAACTCCCACCCTGCAAATATTCTCCCAGCTCAAAGCAGCGGCAGTGTAGCAGGGACTTCCTTTCCCTCCTCCTATCTCTGGGAGCAGCTATGGATTTCCAGGCACAGGAGCACACATACACCTTTACACACCAACACCCATAGGTTCCTGCAGGGAGAGGGAGGCTCTCTTTAACTACCAGAACCAGTGGTTGTCTGATCTATGAAAAGAATTTTGTTCCAGTGAGAAGAGGAGGGAGATGGGATGAGAAAATCCCAAATCCACTAGGGAAAGCTTGGGCTACGTGGGAGGTCAATGCTAAGGACATCTGGCTCTCTTGAACAAAAGGAAGTTTGGAGCTCTCAGGAGTGAGCAGGTAGACCCCCATATATATGGGCTAGAAAACCGAGGTCAAGCTCACAGCTGACTGCCATTTCTAAACTCTGTTCTACCTGGGGAGTAAGACTCCAGGGAAAAATATTGCTCCATAGGTCCTATGGTTTCCTTCTTATAATGTCAGACGTGTTGTGGTTCCTACCATCAACCCAGGCTGGAGACTGGGGGAAGGAGCGCCCTGGGGCCTTCTGTAACCAAGGGGTGGGTCAGCAGGTAGCTGTCCCAGGCTGGTGTCTCATTAAGCAAAATCGCCGCCAAATGGAAGATTTTCTTCTGTCCCTTTCCCACTTTTTTTCCTCTTTTTGTTCTACTCCTCAGCTGCTGTTGGATCTTGGGGGACTGCATTGTTTGGTTGTTTTGGAGTTGACTTGCTTAAATAATAAATCCACCCTCTTGGACCGGATTAAGCAGACAATTAGGAAATCAATCAATCAATTGGTGTCAGCTGCAGGCAGAGGCCAGGGAAGGGCCCCCATTTTCCTGGCCACCCTTTCCAACCTCCAAACCTGCTGCGGCTCAGGCGGCAGGGAGCTCTGAGCTACACTGGCTTCCATTTCAGGGCCTTGAGGCTGGGACGAATCCGGGAAGGAAGGAACAGGGAGGGAGCGTGTGATTCCTTCAAAGCTGGAGATGAGGGGCCTAGGTGGGGTGGCCGGCGGCTCCTGGTCATGCTGCCACACAACCTGCAGGTAAAGTTTCTAATCTCCCTTGTAAAAAGCCTGGGGAGGCTCCCTGGCCTGCCGATTTGGGAAATGGGATGGCTGGGACACGGGTGCCAACTGCAGGCCTGATTGCTTACTAGGCTGGACCGAAGGTGTAAGGGGAAAAATAAGCTGTGGGAGGCTGAGCCTGTGAAAACCATGATGGCCTCTGTACTTGGAGGGACAACTCTCTCCTGAGACTGAGTGGGGCAGAGCTCTGGGTGTCTCCAGGAACCTGCAGCATTGAAAAAGTCTTCCTGAGGCCCAAGTCTGCCAGAGACAGCCACCTTGGGGGCCTGGGAACCCTTCTCTGGGCACCCAAGATTCTTCAGCTGGAGCCAAGGCCTCTCACAGACCTGGGCTTCAACAGCTTCCCCGGCAGGAGGGAGCCACACACATCCCTCGCTAGGGGCACAACTTTCTCCCCTGCAAGCAATTGTGCCTTCAAGCTTTGTCTCCGCCGAAGAGTAAGATAAACCTCACGTGGTTTCTCCCAAGATGGGAAAAGAACCGCATCTACGGAGGAAATAGGAAGAGCTACTTTTATTAGTATTTTTAAGAGGAGTTGTTTTAAAGGAGAAAGGATCTTCGCTGGGACACAGATAGTCAGGGGCTTTGGCTCTGGAACCCGGAGCTGCCTTCACCATCCTGACTCTGGGGAACGGGGTGACAATGTGCCGAAGGCTCGACAGGGGGATGTCTGAGTATGGCTGCTTCTCTCCCCAGGTCATGAGTGCACGGCCCTGGAGTCCTCCATAGGCAGAGGCAACCACTCCCTGAGGAGTAGGGGGTTCCCTTGGTGACCCAGCCCTGGAGAGGAGATGCCAGGGCTTTCTGGTGGCACAGATGTTCTTGCCCCTGCTCCTCCCTGAGAGAAGTTGGGGCAGGTCTTTTGCCTGTAGAGAAGGAGTACTGGCTTTGCTCAAACACGTGGGACTCCCTCCCCAGGCCATTTAACTCCTGCAGGACCCCGTCTGAGCTGCTAGGGCTCTTAGTGGATCCAGGCAGGTTCGGGTACCATTTGTTTGCAGGTGGAACGCCAGCTGGGGTGATCTGGTGAGGCTTGACTCGCTTCCACCTGCTCCACGACCTGGAATGATGAAGTTGGCCTGGGCTCCACCCAGGAAGTGCAAAGTGAAGCCAAATTCAGGGGTGGGTGTGTGTGTCAGGGGGAATGTAAATACAGAGATGCCTGGCTGGTGGGCCAGGTAGAGTGAGGCAGGCTTCTTCCTTGGCTCAGAAGAGCAGTTGAGTTGTGCCTGAGGAATGGTTGATCCGAATTCGGTGCGGTGTCTGCAGTGTCTTATGCCCTGGTCAAATCCCAGGACAGTCTGTTTATGGGAAGGGGAATGAGGCGGCTTCATCTTCCCTAACTTCACTCATCTGAGGCAGGGGCCCAACTGGTGCCCAAGTAACAAGCTGCCCTGATACTGGCCTGGAAGAAGGTCTGTGTGGTCACCTTCCTCCAAGATAGTGATGCCAGACTTTCGGGGAGGCAAGCCACGGTATCCCATCACATCACCCATGAACCAACCCGGCCATAGTAGTAAGGAGGACAGGACGCAGCCCTGCGGTACATGTTTATGTGAGTAATAAAATATTTACTATAACATAAATATAAAGGGAACTTCCCAGTCTACATTATTGTTACCTTTTTTTTTTTTGCAATAAGGATACAAAGAGAATGCACCAAAACATTGTTCCAAAAAATAATAAAAATAAAATAACAAAATTTAAATTCAAACGGTAACAGAACAAGAAATGGAGAAGGGGGAAGCTCCAAACACATCCAGAAAATAAATAGAGATGGATCAGAAATCTGGAAATCATATTAAAATATCTTTTTCGGATTAGTGAGTGTACAAAATCCTTTAGGATAGGGAGGGAGGGCAACCCGGAAAACCAAAAATAAAAACCAAGCACAAAATGTTTCTTTCTCCCCGCCAGTGTGTACATATCTCACATATTTACATGGTTCCCACCTCACCCCAAACTTGGGGAATTTCTCTCCAGGCCTCCCCCAGCATCCCGCATCCTAGGGGGCTGGAAAGGGAGCGGATTCAGGCAGAAGGTTCTCAGGGAACGGCTTATTTCTACAGCTGGTTAAAAAATATCTCCAACTTTTCCAAGTTTCGTTTGTTTGAGGCCAGGAGGGCAGGGCCCCGCGGGGAGCCGGGGCCCTGCTACTTGCTGGTCGGTCAGCGGCGGGGCAGAAGCCCCTTCCCATCCGCGTGTGCGTGGGCGCGCAGATTCCTCCTGCGTGGCCGGGAACCGAGCTGAAGCTCGGGTAAAACGAAACGAAAAATGAACACTCGAATTTTTTTTTTTGTTAGTTTTTTTTTTTGTTTTGTTTTGCCTTTTTTTTTTTTCC
>SJXQ01009751.1:0-78050 GCA_006408695.1 Aepyceros melampus
GGCTGGATGGCATCACTGACTCGATGGATGTGAGTCTGAGTGAACTCCGGGAGTTGGTGATGGACAGGGAGGCCTGGCTGCTGCAATTCATGGGGTCGCAAAGAGTCGGACACGACTGAGCGACTGAACTGAAATGAACCAAAACCAACCCATGATGAAATAGAAAATGTTATATACGCATAAATACTTTTCTCCTGCAGTGATACTGAATGTTCAAAACAACACTCAATCATTACTTAACAAGTCAGAAATCTGGACACAGGGTAACTTAGCTAGGTCCTCTGCTCATACCGCTGAGGCCTTACAAGATGAAAATCAATGTGTCAGCTGGGCTGGGCTCCTACCTGGCTGTTCTGGGGAAGATTCCACTTCCAAGTTTTTACAAGTTGTTGGCAGAATTCAGTTGCTTGTGGTTACAGGACTGAGATCCCTATTTCCTTGATATATAGCCTTCTTTATCTTTAAGCCAACAATCCTCATGCTTCAAACTTGTGACTTCCACTTCTGCCACCTCTCTCTGACTCCAGTAAGAGAAAACTCTCCGCTTTTATTGGCTCAGGTAATTAGATTGGACCCACCTGAGAATCAGGTCAATCTTATTTTAAAATACATAGCATGACTTATATTTGCAAAGGCTCTTTGTTATGTAACATAATTTACTGGTTTGTTCCAGAGATTAGGCCACAGACATCTCAGCATGGGGTATGGAGAAGGCTATTCTGCTAAAGGGAGATAGGGAGATAAGAGTGTAGGTAGTTGAATGATAGAGATATTTGTATATCAAAAACGTGTCATTTGTTTAAAAAAAAATGTCCACAAAGAAAACTCCAGGCTCCAATAGATTCAGTGATAAACTCTACCAAATACTTTAAGGAATAAAATATATCGATCTTACACAACAAAATCACTCAAACAGCAAATTCCCAAACACTTCTCACTTGTTTTATAAGGTCTGCATAATTTCCATATTCTAACCTTATAAAGGCATTAAAAGAAAACCATATATTAATATCCATTTTTAATTAAAGGGAAAAATCTACAACAAATTACAAATTGCATCCAGAGAATATATAATAACTAACTGGCTTTATCTAAAGAACATCAGATTAACTAAAAATCAATGTAATCCAACAGAATAAAGGAGATAAACTATGTGATCGTGGCAATAGATGCAGAAGAGGGATTTGACAAAATTCAGCACCGACTTGTATTGAAAACAAATACTCTCAGTAAGCTAGGACTCAAAAGAAACTTCTGTATGATAAGATATCTATACCACCGCCACCAACAAAACAATTACAGCTAACTTCATACTTAATGGTGAAAGATGGCTTTCCTCTAAGACTGGGAATAAGATAAGAATGCCTGCTCATCACTTTTCAACACTGCACTAGTTATTCTATCCTGTGGAATAAGAAATAGTGGGAAAAAAAAGGAGGTCTTTGGAAAGAAAGAAATGCCTCTATTTGCAAATCATACAATCACTTATGGAGAAATTCTTAAAGAATTTAAGGAATTTCAGTTGATGGTGGTAAAGAATCTGCTCGTCAGTGCAGGAGATGCAAGAGCCTTGGGTTAGATTCCTGAGTTGGGAAGATCCCCAGGAGTAGGAAGTGGCAACCACTCCAGTATTCTTGCCCAGAAAATTTCATGGATAGAGGAGCCTGGCGGGATATAGCCCATTGGGCCGCAAAGAGTCGGACATAACTGAGCAACTGAGCACTAGAAATAACAAATAAATGTAGTAAGGTCTCAGGACATAGTTTAGAGAAATAAATCAAAGAAAGTACAGAATCCAGATATAGACACCACCTAAAATTAATAACCTAAACTTCATTAAAATAAAAATTCTCATCAAAAGACACTCATAAAATATGAATATTCAAGGCACAGACTGGCAGAAAATATTTTAATACATTTGAAGAACTAGTTTCAAAGCTATATAAATAAATATATAAACAAACAGATTAAAAAACTATATAAAGATCTCCTACAAATAAATAATAAAAAGACAACCCCGATAATGGATAAAAGGCTAAGCAGAACTACATAAAGGAAGATAGGCAAATGTTCAGTAAACATATAAATATGCTAAACATCACAGTCATCAGAAAATGCAAATACAAATCACAGTGAGACACCATAACCACCAATTAAAGTGGCCTTAATTTTAAAGGCCACTGACACCAGACACTGTTGAGGATGTGAAGCCACTAGAATGTTCATACACTGTTGGTGAGAATATGAAATGGTACTACCATTCTAGCTAGAGACTTGACTGTTTCCTATAAAGTTAAACAAAGACTTATCCTTTACCTCAGCAATTCTCCTTCTAGGTATCTACCCAAGAGAAATAAAAAGACCAATATGATAACATTTATGATCTTTCTTATAGTAGCCCCTAACGAAATTACCTCGAAATCCATCAACAGAAGAATAGATTTTAAAAGTAAGGCAGATTGATAAGCCAGTATGTGTCAATAAAACAAAATGAATTATTGACACATGCAACAACATGAATGAATTCCATACACATTATAATGAGCAAAATAAGCTAGACTTAAGAGTACACTCTATATATTCTGCAATATGTTCATTTTGCATGTTTTACAGAACTATCTAGAGATCTAGAATAAACAGGACTAATTTATGGTGATCTTACTATATCGGTAGATTAACCGGAAAAAGAAAGTAACAAAGAAACTTGTTGGATTGAGTGGAAATGTTCTATATCTTTATAGTGGTATGTATTACATAGGTACATCTACTTATTAAGTTTCATCAAATTATTCACTTAATATTCATTGCATTTCAATGTATAAAAGTATCTCAAAAACTATAAATAAATGAGAAATGCTAAAAATTTACATAATTCCAAATAAATCTAAAATATTTCATCTTCACAGGTCATAGTATGCATGGTAAAAATTTATGATCTATTAAGAGGGTTCCCCCAGAACCTCTAGAACTCATTCTGTTCAGTTCAGTTCAGTTGTTCAGTCGTGTCCGACTCTGCGACTCCATGAATCGCAGCACGCCAGGCTTCCCTGTCCATCACCAACTCCCGAGTTCACTCAGACTCATGTCCATATAGTCGGTGATGCCATCCAGCCATCTCATCCTCTGTTGTCCCCTTCTCCTCCTGCCCCCAATCCCTCCCAGCATCAGAGTCTTTTCCAATGAGTCAACTCTTCGCATGAGGTGGCCAAAGTACTGGAGTTTCAGCTTTAGCATCATTCCTTCCAAAGAACACCCAGGACTAATCTCCTCTAGAATGGACTGGTTGGATCTCCTTGCAGTCCAACTCATTAGCGAATGATAAATGGAGAAAACTGTTGGATGACCTTTAACCAATACAACATTTTTTTTCAGGTGGTGCAACTGCTCATAAATTCCCAGGAAAACTCAATTTTTATCATAAAAATATATTTCCTTCTTGGAATATGATGGTCAAGAAAGGAATTTGCAGTTCCAATATAAGCTTAGAATGGCAGAGGGAAATTGTGGTTATGCCATGTAATGAGTCCACAGCTCTTTAAACTGAAACAGAAAATCATTCTTACACCATAGAAATTTGCTTTTATGGCAATTTCCCTCTCTACCCTCCACTTTCCCTCACAGAAGAAAGGTGGATGCTTCAGGAATTTGCTCAAATCAAGTAAGAAAGAAGTTCTTGTTTCTCCAATGTTAACTAGGGCTTTTCTCTGTCTCTGTAAGGGATGAGGACTAAACTTCCATTTCTTATGTAAAGATAAAGGGATCATAATTGAAGTTGGATGTGGTAGAAATTCAACAATAATAAAATGCAAGATTGCCATGGACTTTTCACAGACAAATGAAACAAAGTGGTCTTGTTTCTTTGTAAGTTTTTTTTGTTGTTGTTATACAGCATGGCTATATTTAATATCTATTGTGTTTTTCACCTCAACTTCATTTTCAGCCTACATGCATACTCTTTCTTCAGTCCTCCTCATTTTTAGCCAAACAACCTTTTTTTGGCACACTACTCCATGCTTTGAGTAGTTGTGTTTCTTTGAAGTTTCCTAAGTAGTTAAAGGACTCTCTGTAACTTACGTGAAGAAAGCTTGGGATGGCAAAACTGAAGATGAAGCGTTTAAACACAGACAATGAATTCCACTTTGGTCCTTGGAGAGTGTAAGTAAAGCCATAAGAAATTCAAACCAGGAAGACAAAGAGCTAGCCATTTTTAAAACACTGACCCTTCTCAAATATTTGATTTAGTTTATATAAGATAATTTTATAAACAGAAGAGACAATTTTCCTTTTTCTGATCCAAACAAAAATCAACCTGGTTCATTCTTTATATCACCTTTATGTGTCTTCTTAAGGAACCCAAAATAATAGCAGAAACAACATGGGCTTCCTAGAGATCTAGCAGAATTTTGAATTTACCGTGTTGGTCAAGTTGTTTAATCATATAAAGCTCTAGTTATCTGCCTGTAATCAAGGTAATGGTGACCTCTGGGATTGTTTGATATTTTACATACACACACAGAGATCTGAATGCAAAGCACAGTGCTTGGCACAGACAAAGCACTAGATAAACTGGAATGTGTTCAGTCTGGCTCCTGAATCAAATGATAATGTGTTCATGAAAGTGTTGCCCTTAAGTCATGAGCACTGCTATTCCTCATTTCATTTGGTCCTTAGGATTTATGGAGGCACTAAAGGAAAAAACACAAAATGACCATCTCCTGCATTAAAATTGTAATCCATCATTTGGAACACTTACCAAAGCTATTCCTGGTTATTTAGTTGCAAAGGAAATACAGACAGCAAAGACTATTACTGCTATTATCCTGCATTTTGCATCAACTCAAAGAGAAATATTCTTCAGAAAATTTGCATATATCAAAGACAACTATACTGAAGTGAGCACCAGGCTATGTACAAAGGCACAACAAATACTTTTTAAAATATATTGAACAATTTTAAAGGGTTATTTGATTTAAGAAAATATAAAAAGTAAATTAGCATTTTAAATGATATGGTTCTGTCTTTAAATGGAAAAAATGTCAATTATTCATCTGATTATATTTTCACATATCAAAGTCATCTGGAATGTGATTATGATTTACAAGGACAAGTGTAAGATAATATCTGCCATATATATAAAGCATGTTTATAGTTTTTATTCTTCTTATTATTATATATTTTTGAAAACCTGACAGTAATTAAGAGTTGGCCACCATAACAATTTACTTGGTAAATTGAATCAATAAATGTGCTTTAACTAAATATACTACAGAAAAAAAGTTTTTTTTTTTAATGTACATGTTATTCAAGACAGCATTTGGGCATTAAAATTTTTAAATTAAAAAAATCAAGTCCAATGAATAAAATACATCCCAAATATGAAAATAACTGCAGAAGCAAATTAATTTTGTTACCTGTTTTTATATTAATTATTCATTAAAGTTCTGACTAAACTTTGGAATTGCAGTGCCTACTACAAAGTTGATATGAACTGATTTAAAATATTTCTTAGGGCACTAATTTCATATAGTTCTGTCATATTTTGATGACCCTTCTGAACAGTCTAAGCAATTACTGTAAGAAAATTAAAATCAAGATGCATTGTGATCAATTTGTTAGTAATTTATTTTAACATAAAGACTTCAGTGCATATATGGGGTTAACGTTAAATACTAACAATCTACTTTTAAAGTCTACTGTCAATGTTTACTTGTAATCAAATATGATTAATGTATCCAGTTGGCTCCTGGCAGTAACTCCAGTAATGGGAAATTATCATAAGCCAGTACATCTTGATTACAACAGCCTGTACCTTTATTGTCTGTCCAGATTCTTTTCACATCAGGTCTATAATGAAAAACTAAGTCACAAAGACAGGTATTAGAAGATACATAGCAGGGCAACTGTTATCTGGAACAAATCAAGTTTTCAGTAACTCATAAGGCAATTTGAGAGCTTTCATTAATATAATGCTTCAACAAACAGTTAAATTCTACAGTTTTTCACTGAACAGTCAACACATCTCTTAATATATATAACCCATGAGTGAATATTGGAGTGGGTTGCCATGCCCTTCTCCAGGGGATCTTCCCGACTCAGGGATCAAACCCCCGTCTCTTACATCTCCTGCACTGGAGACTCGTTCTTTACCACTAGAGCCACCTGGGAAGCCCATACATAACCCACACCATAAATGAAAAGTAAATTGACGCATACGTTTAAAGCCCTTGATTTTTTGAGGAAAAACAGTTGGAAAACCTTTAGGTTCAAATTAAAGTCAAACATTTATATTGCTGGATTTGGCAGCAGGGATGGGTTCTCAAGAGAGACAACACGTTCCAAACGGTGTGTTCCATTCCCTCTCAATTCATTCATAAAGTGCCTTTCTGTTACGCAATAGGATCACTCTCCTTGATAATGAACACAGGCTGATGTTTAGTATTAACTGATTGCACATACAAATGAGAAAGCATCACTCGTCTTTACTTAAAAACAGAACTTAAGCAAGATGCTTAGGCAGCAGCACCTTTGCAGGGAGTCAAAGGAAGCAAACATAAGAACGTGACTTAATCAGGAATCGGAGAGGAAAACAAATGGGCACAGTACTCAGGAAAGCTTGGAGGAGAGTCTCTGAAACGCAGAAGTAAACCAGTGTGGACAGAGATAAAGGGCTTGCATACCTCTGGGAAGAGTGAAGTCTTGAAGTGTTTGCTGATTATTTCTAGAACCCTAATTGAAGAAAGGGGACTTTGGGGACCCTAACACTGGCTTCTCCTTTCTTAGCTCTTAATTAATTGGAATTTGCTCTATCCCGACTCCAGTAGACAGCTCGCAGCACCAGACCTGGTGTGTCTGCACCGTGATCACGAACCAGGCAAGACAGGAGGAACAATCAATGCCAATACGAGATGGCATGTTCCTCTGACTTTTGTTTGCTCGGGTTGACGTTCTAGACACTCTCATCCTCCTTGTGGAGCCCGGGAAAATAATGTATATTCCTATCCCTTCTCAAAACAACCCCAATCACAGCCCCGCGGAGCGGGGTTCTGTCCCCAGGACCAAGTCTGAACCGCGTCCCGGCGGATGGCTGCCTAAGACCTTCCCTTAGATGGGGCGCAGTTTGTACTTGGAGCGAGGGAGAAACCGTCTCTCTCAATCCTCCCGAGGCCACACTTTCTATATAGACCCACCTGCATGGGAGCTTCGTGTCTCATTGTTCGCAAAGTGTCCTTTTTCCCTGGCTAACACAGTGCTGGCTCGGACGCCCGGTCAAGCGTGCACAGCCCGCGCGCTTCACGCTCCACTCTGCACTCGGGGTTCGCTAACCGGCTCCAACATCAGCACCGGAGCTGTCCCTTCCTGGCGCTGCACACGCGTACTGGCCCGGAGCCCCGCGTGCTCCTGGGAGTTGTAGTCTAGCCTAGCTGAGCTTCCCCGCAAACCGGTGAGCAGTAAACTACATTTCCCGGCAAGCCAGCATTTAAACGGGCTGCTTCACCAGTAGGACTCGGCCGCGGAGCCTCCCTTCTCTTTTGGACTCGCTCCTGGTTGTTAGTGCTCTCAGCCTCCCGGGCTATTTCCTCGCAAGGTGCAGGCGAAAGTGACCTCAGTTCATTCATCTCAGCTGGACATTTTTCTTTGCTACCTATCGGCCTCCGAAGCTAGATTGTTATTTTCCTGGTTAGGAAACGCACTACCTTGTGCTAATTTACAATCTAAATGAAACCTGCACTGTGTTCTGGAACTCTCCGCCCTACACCTCCCCATTCCCAATTGGGAAAGTTTGTACATTTCCATAGGCAGAGTAGGAAGGTTTTACAATCTCATTCAGCAAACGCGGGGGAGAACGACAATGAATGGTACACACATAAAGAAAGCGGTTTACTCACACAGTTGCACTGAGAAGGCACCCACGCGCACGAGTATACTCACACACACACTCACACACACAAAGTCCATGAAAGCAAGATTTCACGCGGAGCAGGCGGAGGAGCTCCCTTCTGCTTACCTTTCCGTACAGCTCCATTGCAACTCAAGGTTCCGAAATTCTCAGTAATCCCTCCTGCTCCAACTGAGGTTAAGGTCTCACGCAGAAAGCCGAGCTAGACGCACTACACAATGGAAGGGGTTGGGGTGGTGCCCGGCGGAGGGAGAAACGAGGGAAGAGAGTAGAGTACAGTGATTTAGATAGACGGTGTTTCTTCCTCCGAGGGGAAAGCTTAGAGTCTTCAAGTACCGGCTGCAGAGAAAGAACTGGGAGTCTTAGGAAGTGCCAGGGGAGCGATCGCACTGGGCAGCCCCTCCCCAGGCCCTCCCCCGGGCACCTTCCACCGTCATTAGTGCGCACACACAAGCGCTGCCGGCCCAAGGCTGGAGAGCTGATACGGGACTGGGTTATTTACCCAAAGCAAGTCACATAAAATGAACACATTCATCACCAGAGCCCAGAAGCACCGTCACAGAACAAGATAGGAGACCTCTATTAAGCTATCCTGTCCTTTCAACAGAGAGTCATTCCTTACATTACAATCATACTCCTCCCTGGCTGGTTCAAAAATGGTTTTGAAATCTTGGAAAATGTACTTGTATTACACTTACCTTCCCCTCGCCTGACAAATATGTGTGACTATCCATATTCTCTGTACCCATCTAAAAACTCCCCTTTCCCCAAGAGTGAATGTTAATCAGTGCAGTAATGATTCTTGCCTTTCACTTTGTGGTCAGAATAATTATTGGAGGCAGAATGGACAAGGCATGAACTTGATACTGACAGAAATATGGAAGTAACAACAGCAAAAACAGCTTGAAACTTCATTGCACTAGACAAAGCAGTAGAACAGAGGTTCTTAAATGTGCTTTAAAATCTCTGGACAGTGCTAAAATTCGTATTCTCAAGGCATGCATAGAGATTCTGATTCACTAGATGTGACCGAGGAGTCTGAGAATTAGCATTTTCAACAAACACCCTAGCGATTCTGATGCAGTGCTCCTTTGCCATTATTTGAGAAATACTGCCTTAAAATCTTTTACATGTAAGAATTTTTCAAAAGTATAAATCTCAAAACTTCATAGACTGACTCAATATTGCAATAACAATGTACAGCGAAACTACCATGTTTTAAATGTTCCATTAATTTTGGATTGTGCTTTTTGTTTTGCCTTTAAAGAAAAAATCTGTTTTCTGATCTTGCAATCAATGAAATGTAATGGTATATCACCTAGGTAAATAGTTTTTATAACTACTCAGAAAACACAGTGGAAGCACAGCTCCCCTCACAGTTGAGGTTATGTGAAGGTTAGAGCAATTTCATTTAAATTAACTAATAACAAAAGATAAAAACCAATATTAATATATTTCTCAGTTGCTTATTAGACATAAGTGAAAGTGAAAGTGAAGTCGTGTCCGACTTTGCAACCCGCAAACTATAGCCCACCAAGCTCCTCCATCCATGGGATTCTCCAGGCAAGAGTACTGGAGTGGGCTGCCATTTCCATCAGCCTTCTGCAAATAGTTATTGACATTTAATGATAAGAATTTGCAAGCCACTTAGAGTTTGTCTTTCTTCAAAAGAATTTCCTATATCTTTTGTACTATCATGATCACCTTCTGAAACTCTTAGAATTTAGGGTCTGATAATACAGAACATGTTAACATATTACAAATGTTGAAACCTTATGGGTTTACCATTGTTTGAGTAAATCAAGAACCCCTGAAAATTGAGTTGCAAAAAAAAGAGAGTTGTGAAAGGTTAGGGGGGTCTTAGTTCTGTCTTGTTTCTCCTGCCTTTGTTGGTTATTTAAGTGGATTAAGGGAGTGAAAAAAAAACAGCCAGTGATAAACTAAACAAACAAAAATGGACAGGACCTCAGTTATCTCCCTAAAGTCGAAAGCACACTTTATCTTTTCTTGAAATTAGGTCACCATCTATGAGTTTCATTCCCAAGATAACTGCTGGAGCTCCAGCTCTTCCATCCACAGTCTAGCTGGCAAGAAAGAAGAAATGATGATGAAAATGATGCATCCCAGTATCCCTTTAAATACACCACTGCTCTTATATTAAAATGCCTAGAACTTCATCTTGTGATCATACATACTTGCAAGGGAGACTGGGAAATGTAATCCCTATTCTGGGTGAACCTATGCCCAGCTGAAAATTAGGAGTTGTTATAAAATAGCTCCTGGGGAAGAACTGGAGTGGGTAGCTTATCCCTTTTCCAGAGGACTTCCCAACCCAGGAATTGAACTGGGGTCTCCTGCATTGCAGGTGGTTCTTTACCAGCTGAGCCACAAGGGAAGACCGCTGGGAAAGATAGGGACTGATAGACAGCTGGTAATCTCTATTACAGGACATGGCATGCTGTGCTAAATTGCTTCAGTTGGGCCTACTCTTTGAGACCCTATGGACTGTTTGCCCACCAGGCTCCTTTGTCCATGGGACTCTCCAGGGAAGAATACTGGAGTGGGTTGCCATGCCCTCCTCCAGGGGATCTTCCTGACTCAGGGGATCCAACTGCATCTCTTTTGGCAGGTGGTTCTTGACCACTAGTGCCACCTGGGAAGACTATAAGATAAATCTTGTTGCTTTTTTCTCTTTGCAATTTTACTGAAATGTAAATGTCTAATAATTTTAAAATTCACCCACTCCCAGGGATCTAATTTAACAGCAATCACAAAGCCTTAGAATCAAGGAATTACCCAAAAGTTAGAAGTCTGACTTTTGTTGAGGAAATAAGGAAAGAGGGAAGCCTTCTACAGTTCCATATGAATCTGAGGTTTAAAAGATTTTAAAAGCAAAGTAGAGTTAAGTAAAGGCAAATTAGAGTTAAGTGTGGGAGGTGGGAGGGGGGTTCAGGATGGGGGACACATGTATACCCATGGCTGATTCATGGCAATGTATGGCAAAAACTACAATATTGTAAAGTAATTAGCCTCCAATTAAAATAAATAAATAAATTTTTAAAAAGAGAGCTAAGTGAAGGCAAAGGGGCCACCAGTGAATGTCACAAAGTATGTAGATTAAGCATATCCTACATTAGAAAGTAGAGCAGGCTCAAAGGTCCTAAGGTCCAGAAAGCGTGACTTACCCAGAATCTCAGAGATGAGAGAGGTAGTTGAGATGAGAACACTTCAGTTTTTGTCTTTGGATTTAGTTTTCTTTTCATTGTCCAACATCACGATTCATTATTGATTGGCTTTTAGCAATCCCATGTTTGTTTGTTATTTACGAGCATTCATTTGTTTTTTATTTATTTGGTTTATCTATTATTCACTTTCTTGTTATCAGTCAATGTCTATATCAGCTCCAGTAAGGTTCTGTCAAGTAGAGTTAAATTTGTGCATACTCAGTTGCTAAGTCATATCCGACTCATTGCAACCCTGTGGACTATAACCCACCAGGTTCCTCTATCCATGGGGTTTTCCAGGCGAGAAAAATGGAGTGGGTTACCATTTCCCCCTCCAGGGGAATCTTTGTAAACCAAAGAGCAAACCTATGTCTCCTGCATTGGCAAATGGACTCTTTACCACTGAGCCACCTGGAAAGCTCTCAATGAGTTAAATAGGTACAATTTGGCTAAAACAGAGCCAAGAACCAGGATAATTAATTATTCATTAGTAATGATGATGTTGGTTAAATGAAAAATAGCATTAGATACTTTGTTTCTAGCATTGTTACCATCTGTCTGTTAGGACTTGCACTGAAAAAATAAAATGACTGAGGTTTGATATAAGACATAAGCATGACCCTGGGGATTCACTTACGCCCCCATGCAAGCCTTACTCAAATCCACAGTGCACGGATGTTGCTGGATGTATAATCCTAGGTGTTTTGGGGATCATTTCCAAACAAGCAGGAGGCATTCTGGACTGAGCCCTGTTACCTTTGTCTGACTATCTGTGTTAAATCAGGCTTTGATTTCAACTTTGTGCAGTGTCTGTATCAAGAATTGTTATTGATTGTCTCATGTTCCCTTTGGAAGAAATTGAGTATCCCCGAGATGTTATTGATTTCTTTTTAATTAAAAGGAAAAATCATTTTAACTCATTATTGCTCACCATGTCTCCACCCACACCTAATCAAAACAAGTCAAGTGCTTTGTAAAAAATAAATTCACTCTAACTAAATGAAAAAAAAATGATGCTTTCTTTCTATAGCATAAATATGATATTATTCATGATAGATCATTTTCTTCAATACTCCTCTGTAGTAGGCACTCTGTCTATATTATTCTATCTAATCCTCAATAATATTGCAAGGTAGCATTATTCCTTATTTTACAAAGAAGAAAAAGAATAGAAAGTTTAAATATTTGGTTAGGGACACCTATCTAGCAAGATGTTGGGCTAGGATTTTATGCTTAGAATTATCTGTTTCTAAAGCCCAGATTCTTGCCCATAGTCTTACTCACAAAAGGTAATATTGCTTCAAGATGATATGTTTAAAATGGATAACAGAGAAGTTTTACTGGACTTTGTTGCTGTTATTGACCTTGCTTGGAAAAAAGGATACTTCGTATAGTCTTGTCCTATGCAATTACTTTTCATACAACATTTTTAAATTTGAAAACTACCAACATTTTCAGATACTGATTTATTTGGTGCACTAGAAATATTATGAAGGAGCTTCTTATAAATTTCAGATCATTGGTGAAGTGTATATGTTCCATTTCCAACTCACAGAAGATAATTTTAGAATAAACAGATCATAATTATGCAAATTATGAGAAAAACAGAAGAATTCTAAACAACAATCCCCACATTTTACACAAGGTTCTTATTCAGCTACAAGTTTCAAATTGGTAATCTTGTGCAAAGACTATGTGACCTACAGTTTGAATAGCCCATGGCTTACTTCCAAAGAGATAGATATCATTATCTTTTTAAAACAATTATCCTGTAAAGTCATTACAAAATTTGAAAACAGTATTATAATCAAGACCCAACTTAACTATCTGAAGTTTAGATATGAAGTTTGCTACCTCTAGGCTCTTAACTGGTCACAAAAGAGTCAATCTAACACACTAACTCTGAGAACAGAGGGTGGCCCTAAGCCAAGCAGCATCTCTTAGTAGATTTGCAACAGTGTGGAGTATGGATGTGTGTGTTTTGGTGTGGGGGAGTGGTTTGGGGCTGATAATGGAAGAGCATGTCGTGGGCACCCAGCCAGAGCACCTGTGACAGTCAGCCTGCATTCCTCCAATAGCTGAGTGCCCATCCAAGGTTCTAGGCTAAGCATATATCTCAGAACAAAGTCTAACTAAGAAGAATGAGCCTCATGACAAATATTTATTCCTGAACTTCCATAGCCCTTAAAAAAATGATAGAACAGTACACAAAGAAGGGCTCTTACAGATGATCCAACTGAATCTTCCCAATCTAAAAAGTTGGCTTAAAGGTCAACATTCAGAAAACGAAGATCATGGCATCATCTGGTCCCATCACTTCATGGCAAATAGATGGGGAAACAGTAGAAACAATGTCAGACTTTATTTTCGGGGCTCCAAAATCACTGCAGATGGTGACTGCAGCCATGAAATTAAAAGGCGCTTACTTCTTGGAAGAAAAGTTATGACCAACCTAGATAGTATACTCAAAGCAGAGACATTACTTTGCTGAAAAAGGTCCATCTAGTCAAGGCTATGGTTTTTCCAGTAGTCATGTATGGATGTGAAAGTTGGACCATAAAGAAGGCTGAGCACCAAAGAATTGATGCTTTTGAACTGTGGTGTTGGAGAAGACTCTTGAGAGTCCCTTGGACTACAAGGAGATCCAACCAGTCCATTCTGAAGGAGATCAACCCTGGGATTTCTTTGGAAGGAATGATGCTAAAGCTGAAACTCCAGTACTTTGGCCACCTCATGTGAAGAGTTGACTCATTGGAAAAGATTCTGATGCTGGGAGGGATTGGGGGCAGGAGGAGAAGGGGACGACCGAGGATGAGATGACTGGATGGCATCACGGACTCGATGGATGTGAGTCTGAGTGAACTCTGGGAGATGGTGATGGATAGGGAGGCCTGGCGTGCTGTGATTTATGGGGTCGCAAAGAGTTGGACACGACTGAGCAACTGAACTGAACTGAATTTATTATAAATTAGATCTCAAAAATGTGAAATGACCTGCCTAAAGTACCATATGTCATCCGATGCCCTTAAAGGAGTGTTTGTTAATATTGGATAAAAAGGATGTTTTGAAAGTATATCACAATTTATTAGTATAAACAATTTTATGTGTAGCAATAATTTTCTAGGGTTATTTTTAGGTTTACATACTATAATTTAAAATGGAGAGTCAAAAAAGTATAAGACACCATTTCATCCTCAAGGGGGCTTCAAACTAGTTCAGAAGATCAAATAAACCAGATAACAAGACATCAGGGGCAGAGATAACACAAAGCAGGACGTGACTAGCTGCCTGTCCCACTCTTATCATTAGTAACTGCTTTAAAGATTTATAGGAAAGAGTAATCAGTTCAAGGATATTCTATGGAGAAGTAAATTAAGCCTCTGAATAAGAAGGTATCCAATTGTAAACATAGAAGGAGAGACAAAGACTAGTAGAAGTTCAAAGGAACTTAAAGCTTCTTTAGGTCTCTTTCTTTTTGAGTTTGCAGATAAAGGCTCAAATATGAGTAATGACTCGTGTAAAGTAAAGTAAGTAAAGTCACTCAGTCATGTCTGACTCTTTGCGATCCCATGGACTGTAGCCTACCAGGCTCCTCTGTCCATGGGATTTTCCAGGCAATAGTACTGGAGTGGATTGCCATTTCCTTCTCCAGGGGATCTTCCTGACCCAGGGATCGAACCCGGGTCTCCCACATTGTAGACAGATGCTTAACCATCTGAGCCACCATGTAGCATTACACTAAATAATAACAGAGCCAGTAAAAGTGTTAGTTACTCAGTCGTGTCCGACTCTTTGTGACCCCACGGACTATAGACCACCAGGCTTCTCTGTCCATGGAATTCTCCAGGCAAGAATACTGGAGTAGGTTGCCATTGCCTTCTCCAGGGGATCTTCTAAACCCCAGAAACTGAACCTGGGTCTCCCATATTGCAGGCAGACTCTTTACTCCCTGAGCCACCAGGGAAGCTGCCCAGGACTCAAACCCACATCTCCCACATTGGGAGTGCATTCTTTACCATCTGAGCCACCAGGGAAGCCCAAGAATACTGGAGTGGGTAGCCTATCCATTCTCCAGGGGATCTTCCCAACCCAGGAATTAAACCGGGGTCTCCTGCATTGCAGGTGGATTCTTTACCAGCTGAACTACCAGGGAAGCCCCATTAAGACTGGAGTTCTTTGCAAATATACATTTCAACAGTCACTACTATGACTTGAACACTGATTTGCTATCTCATAACTTGACCAAAGGAAAGAAAGAAAGAAAGTGAAGTCACTCAGTCGTGTCCGACTCTTTGTGACTCCATGGACTGTAGCCTACCAGGCTCCTCAGTCCATGGGATTCTTCAGACAAGAATACTGGAGTGGGTTGCCATTGCCTTCTCCAGGGGATCTTCCTGACCCAGGGATCGAACCTGGGTCTCCCACATTGCAGGCAGATGCTTTAACCTCTGAGCCACCAGGGAAGCCCAACTTGACCAAATTTTTGCTCAAAAATCATATGTGATTTAAATTTACCACACATTAAATCAGAATTCAAAAATCTCCTCCATAAAGTTATGTGATCAATAGTAATCTCTCCTATACTGATTGAAAAATAGGATATAAAATCTATGGAGAGCTGAAGCATGAAAGTGAAAGTGAAGTTGCTCAGTCCTGTAGGACTCTTTCTGACCCCATGGACTGTAGCCTACCTGCTCTGTCCATGGGATTCTCCAGGCAAGAATACTGGAGTGGGTTGCCTTTTACTTCTCCAGATCTTCCCATCCCAGGGATTAAACCCAGGTCTCCCACATTGTAGGCAGACGCTTTTACCATCTGAGCCACAGATTATGGTTTCAAATCTGGGACTGTTAAATATTTTTAATTTTCTTCTTTTAAAAGTATGACCTAAGCTATAGAACCAAGTTTTATTATTTTTTTAATTAAAATTAAGTTTGACCTGAGTCCCCACATATTAAGATGGTTATAAAGTTCAATATCAATTGATCTGACAGAAATAGGGACAAGGGTTTCCCCTTCCTCCCTCCTTTGATTATACAATAACCCTGATGGACAGAAAGGATATCAAAATGGTAGGTGCTAGACATCTTTGTTGGTCACTGATGCTGGTTTTTTTAAGGTCAACATGGCCCTTTTGTAGGCAGGTAGCACCATTCTCCCCATGCCAATCTAGGCCATAGAGATCCTGATCAAAACCCCAAGGTCAATGGTGCATAGTGAACCAATTAGCTTACTGTGTAATAAACAACCTAAAAAGTTAGTGATTTAAACATGATGAGTTCCTGGTTCTGTGGGTTGACAGTTGGGACTGGGCTTTGTTGAGTAGTGTTTGTTTTTCTTGGGTTCACACACAACATCTGGGTGAGCTATGAGTCAGCAAAGTAGCTCCTTGGGTTGTTTGGCTCTCAGATGGGGGATGGGAAGGGCACCCGGCCATGTGTCTGTCATAGAGTAGGCTGTTTCGAATCTGCCTACATGACAGATTTTCCAAGTTCTAAGAGAAAGAGCAGAAATACACAAAGCCTCTTGAGACCTAGATTGAAACTGGCATACCATCCCTCCCATTGCTTGATGAGAAGGGCTGCACAGTCACATTTCAAAAGGACTCAGATACAGGAAGGTGTGGAGAGTGTGGCCACCATTACAACCTGCCACCCACAGCCAGCATTGCATCAGGGCTCCACCACTACAATGGCTGTGAGTTCCGGTGAACACCAGCCTCCACCGCTCTTGACCAGAACGCCAACCACCTCCCTGGCTTCAGGCATCAAACAATTTTACAGGGCCTTTCTTTAATCCTCAATCACAGTACTTCTGCTAATTAATTTTCTCTTTGTGTGTGAGCGTGCTTTGTCACTAAGTCGTGTCTGAGTCTTTGGGACTACATGGACTGTGGCCAGCCAGGCTCCTCTGTCCATGGATTTCCCAGGCAAGAATACTGGAGTGGGTTGCTGTGCCCTCCTCCAGGGGATCTTCCTGACCCAGGGATTGAACCCGCATCTCTTGTGTCTCCTGCATTAGCAGGCAGATTGTTTTCAACTGCACCACCTGGGAAGCCCCTGCTTGATTATTTACATGGAACCAAACCTCTGGGCTTCCCTGGTGGCTCAGATAGTAAAAAATCTACCTGTAGTTCAGGAAACCTGGTTGTGATCCCTGGGTTGGGAAGATTCCCCTGGAGAAGAGAATGGCAACCACTCCAGTATTCTTGCCTAGAGAATTCCATGGACAGAGGAGCCTGTCGGGCTACAGTCATGGGGTAACAAAGAGTTGGGCATGGCTGAGCAACTAACACTTACTTTCAAGCCTTTAATAACAAAGATGTGTTCAGAAATTCCTCCCAGTATACGTATAACAGCTGATTACACCTCTGACTGTTAACAACCTCAGGAGGTAAGGAAGGCAAGGATTCCTGGATAGAAGAACTCACAGGTCCAGTCACCCCTACTACAAGGAAAGGAGACCTTTTATTCTTCTGTCATCATCCTATGGAGGAAAGGAAGATCATTTCCTAACAGCTATTCTGTCATTTAATTCAATTTTATTTAATTCTCAGTTACTCTTCCGGCCACAGAATCTATAGGAAACTTGAGCTAGAAATATTATTGATCATCTCTAAAACAAATTTTTGTAAGCAAGATTTTGTCCATGAAGGTAGTATCTGTGCCAAATAAAGCTTTTTCTTCTATCTCATCTTTGTGCTCTTTCATAGTCAGAGGATGTGTGTGTTCTTGAAAGCACATTTTTAACTCTGGTTGAGGCACTTACAGTTGAAGTGCACTGTTCTTTAGATTGCCATGACTCACTGAAAGATGCATTTTCTTGCTAATGACCCTCATGTAAACAGTAGTTTTTTTTTTCTTTATAGCAACGAAGACTTCTTTGATGAGAAGTTTATCAAACTATTAAAAATCAAATTAATCAAAGATTCCATACCAGCACAAACTTGTACCTTGTCTTTAAAAAGGCCAAAGAGTATAGGAAGGAAAAGGAGGGTCAGAGCATATTTACTAAGACTTACCTTATACTAGGAACTGTGCTAGACACTTGACATAGTTTAACTTAATGTTTACATTAGCAAAGGGCAAATATGATTGTTGTCTATATAAACAGGAAAAGATTGCACAGTCAAACTGGGTAATTGGTAGAAAATTTAATAAAGGGGCTCTTTACAGAGCCATGGGCAGTAATAGTGGACACTAACAAGAGAGAGTAGTATACCCGGCAATGAGAAGCAACAGCACACCAAGGAGGAGTTACAGCTGGATAGCTGATTCCAGGAAGAGAGGAGAGACTGCTGTGGAAGATGGAGCTACCTTGGAAGGAAGTAACCAGTCTGCCAGCCTCTGTTTCCTGCCAGCTCCCCACTGAGTAAACCCAACCAGAATCATGAGCCATGGAGTCTGTGCATGCAGGCCCTGTATTCAGCCTCCTCAGACACAGAACAGGGTCAAGGATGGTAGAGTGGAAAAGGAGGGTAAATTGGGGGCATCCGCCATAGTGTCCCATTTTAAAGATGAGCAAATTGAGGGTCAAAGGAAATCATAACTTTTGTATGTCACAGAGGCAAAAGAAAATTTAAACTCAGATCTCTCAAACTTCTCTTTGCAATCATTATATCAGAAAATCATCTATTTCTGCTTTATTGACTATGCCAAAGCCTTTGACTGTGTGAATCACAATAAACTGTGGAAAATTCTGAAAGAGATGGGGATACCAGACCACCTGACCTGCCCCTGAGAAACCAATATGCAGGTCAGGAAGCAACAGTTAGAACTGGACATGGAACAACAGACTGGCTCCAAATAGGAAAAGTAGTACGTCAAGGCTGTATATTATCACCCTGCTTATTTAACTTATATGCAGAGAACATCATGAGAAATACTGGGCTGGAAGAAGCACAAGCTGGAATCAAGATTGCTGGGAGAAATATCAATAACCTCAGATATGCAGATGATGCCACTCTTATGGCAGAAAGTGAACTAAGGAGCCTCTTGAAAGTGAAAGAGGAGAGTGAAAAAGTTGGCTTAAAGCTCAACATTCAGAAAACTAAGATCATGGCATCCAGTCCCATCACTTCATGGCAAATAGATGGGAAAACAGTGGAAACAGTGGCTGACTTTATTTTGGGGGGCTCCAAAGTCACTGCAAATTGTGGTTGCAAACATGAAATTAAAAGACACCTATTCCTTGGAAGGAAAGTCATGACCAACCTAGACAGCATATTAAAAAGCAGAGACATTATTTTGTCAACGAAGGTCCATCTAGTCAAGGCTATGGTTTTTCCAGTGGTCATGATGGATGTGAGAGTTGGACTATAAAGAAAGCTGAGTGCCGAAGAATTGATGCTTTTGAACTGTGGTGTTGGAGAAGACTCTTGAGAGTCCCTTGGACTGCAAAGAGATCCAACCTATCCATCCTAAAGGTGATCAGTCCTGGGTGTTCATTGGAAGGACTGATGTTGAAGCTGAAACTCCAGTACTTTGGCCACCTGATGCTAAGAGCTGACTTATTTGAGAAGACCCTGATGCTGGGCAAGATTGAGGGTAGGAAGAGAAGGGGGCGACGAGGATGAGATGGTTGGATGGCATCACTGACTCAATGCACATGGGTTTGGGTGAACTCCAGGAGTTGGTGATGGATAGGGAGGCCTGGCGTGCTGCGGTTCATGGGGTCGCAAAGAGTCAGACATGACTGTGCAACTGAACTTAACTGAACTGAATATGAATGATTCTCTTAATGATTTTTACTCAAGTAAACAAATATTTATGAATTTCCCTGTATGCATCCTAAGCATTTTTGACACTGCAGAGGATATGACTGACAAATGTGAATAACAAAAAATGTAAAATACTGGAAGTCAAATATAATGAAGCTCATAAGTGTGTATGGCAATACAGTAAAGGACTAGAAGCCTAGGAGGGTGAAGCTCGGAGGGAATCAGCAAAGACTGAGAAAGCTTGATGCAAAGGACATGTTCAGAACCTGAAAAGATAAACAAGGTTTAATAGATATATATGGCAAGGATATTTGGGGTCTTAAGAGGGAAACCTTGCGTGCTGGAGAGGGGAAATTGTTCAGGGACTAGGCTTTTCCTAAACGAAATGAAAGCAAATGTGATAAAGGGAAGCAGGTGGCTCTGGAGGAGCACACTCTGCCCCCTGGGGCTTTCCCAGATCTTTTCCATCCTCATTCCCCCTCCTCGCAGTTGGGAGCCACTCCTTACCCTCCAATGTCAGCTGTTTTCAGTTACATGGTATTCAGGAAAACCTGCCTGTCCTTTATCAAAATAAGGTTTTGTTTAGTGACTTCTAGCACTAGTTATGGAGAAGGCAATGGCACCCCACTCCAGCACTCTTGCCTGGAAAATCCCATGGACAGAGGAGCCTGGTGGGCTGCTGTCCATGGAGTCGCTGAGAGTTGGACACGACTCAGTGACTTCACTTTCACTTTTCACTTTCCTGCATTGGAGAAGGAAATGGCAACCCACTCCAGTGTTCTTGCCTGGAGAATCCCAGGGACTGGGGAGCCTGGTGGGCTGCCGTCTATGGGGTCACACAGAGTTGGATAAAACTGAAGCGACTTAGCAGCAGCAGCACTAAGTTAAACATGTGTTTAAGGGCTCAGCTTATAGCAAAAAAAATAGACATAATAGATCAATGGAAAAGAATAGAAAGTCCAGAAATAAACCCACATACTTATGGTCAATTAACCTATGATAAAGGAGGCAAGGGTATATAATGGAAAAAAGACAGTCTCTTCAACAATTGCTGATGGGAAAACTGGACAGCTACACATAAAAGAATGAGATTAGAATATTCTCTAACACCACATACAAAAATAAATTCAAAATGGATTAAAGACCTAAATGGGTCAAAGACCAGATACTATAAAACTAGAGGAAAATATAGGCAGAACGCTCTTTGACATAAATCACAACAATATTTTGGGGTATCCCTCTCCTAAAGTAAGAGAAATAAAAGCAAAAATGAACAAATGGGACCTAATTAAACTTAAAAGCTTTTGCACAGCAAAGAAAACCATCCAGAAAACAAAAAGACAACCTACCAAGTGGGAGAAAATATTTGCAAATGATATGACCAATAAGAGATTAATATGAAATATATATAAACAACTCATACAACCCAGCATCAAAAAAAAAAATCAGCCCAATTGAAAAATGAGCAGAAGAACTTCATATACGTTTTTCCAAAGAGGAAATGCAGATGGTCAACAGGCATATGAAAAGATGCTCAACACTGCTAATCATCAGGGAAATGCAAATCAAAACTACAATGAGATATCACCTCACACCTGTGAATAGGCACAAACTAGCGGAGAGGCAATGGCACCCACTCCAGTACTTTTGCCTGGAAAATCCCATGGACGGAGGAGCCTGGTAGGCTGCAGTCCATGGGGTCGCTAGAGTCAGACACGACTGAGCGACTTCACTTTTACTTCTCACTTTCATGCATTGGAGAAGGAAATGGCAACCACTCCAGTGTTCTTGCCTGGAGAATCCCAGGGACAGGGAAGCCTGGTGGGCTGCCATCTATGGGGTCGCACAGAGTTGGACACGACTGAAGAGACTTAGCAGCAGCAGCAGCAGTGGGTATAAAGGGGAATACAGCCAATATTTTGTAATAAATATAAATGGAAAGTAAACCTTAAAATTGTATTAAAATTTTTTTTAATTAAAAGAAAAGATCTCAGCTTTCACTATCTAGGAAGCTCACCTTGATTTTTCCAGGCTCCAGGTATATTTGTTCTATGCTCTTAAAGTGTTCAGAGACATCATAGGACTTTTTGAGGTGTACTGAGATGGGTTATCTTATGATCTCTCCCCACAGTAAGTGGAAAGAGTTCTGGGACTGTCTCCTTGTTTCTATACAATGTATGAGTGGCTGTGTGTTACCAATAAGCCATAGGGAGGATGTTAAGCTATTTTACAAATATATTGTACTTTGTTATTGTTTTTTAGTTGCTAAGTCATGTCTGACTCCTTGCGACCCCATGGACTGTAGCCCACCAGGCTCCTCTGTCCATGGGCTTTTCCAGGCAATATGGGAGTGGGTTGCATTTTCCTTCTCCAGGGGATCTTCCAGAGCCAGGAATCAAACCCACAAACCTGTATCTCCTGCACTGGCAGGCAGATTCTTTACTGTTGAGCCACAAGGGAAGCCCTACGATTCTACTTTTCTCAAATGCTGCATTTCAAGCTGATGATGATGGTTTTTGTTGTTGTTGTTGAAGGCCTTTTTTGGAGCCTGGAAAACTACCCTGTAGCTGTGGCTAAATGTAGGACTAATTTGTTTTGGGATATAGGGTGACCAACCATTTTGGTTTGTCCAGGATGAGGGCTTCTTGGGATATAGGATTTTCAGTGCTAAATTCTCAAAAGTCCTAGCAAACTGAGGTGAGTTGGTCCCATGCTAGTGGGAAATGAAAAACCAGTAAGAAGCAGCTTCTTTTATGCATCGTGCTATGCCTATAAATCCTAGCTAAGGTTATGTTAGTGCTGAAAAACGTAATTTCTGATCTTGCTTTTTCATCTTTTCACTAATGGAACATTATGTCTTAGTAGAAAAGCTCTCACTCTGTGAAGAGTAGCCAGTTAAGAGACTGAGAATTCTTCAGCTCCTCCATTATGTTGCTTTTAGCATACCACAGTAATTGCATGCATGCGTGCATACTGTCAACTTTAGTCGTATCCAACCCTTTGTGACCGTATGGACTGTAGCCTGCCAGGCTCCTCTGTCCATGGGATTTTCCAGGCAAGAGTACTGGAGTGGGTTGCCACATCTTCTGCCAGAGGATCTCCCCAGCCCAGGGATCGAACCTGTGTCTCTTACGTCTTCTGCAGGGGCAGGCAGGTTCTTTACCACTAGCACCACCCGGAAAGCCTGCCACAGTAATTGGTTGTCTCCAAGTCTGCAGCTGGGCCTTGTGATATAACTGACTATAAGAACTTCCAACGAGGGAATTTTTCCTTTAGATATTTCATTACAGGTGGACTTACAGGAAGTGTTTTTGTGGATGTCGATTTGTTGTTTTTAGTTCTCAGAAGCTACTTGAGGGAGAAATTACTTTCATCCCTCAGAGGAGACACTGGGTTGGAACATTCATTCCCAACCACCTTAGCCCTATTTGAACTGAGCCCCAGTGAATGAAACTGTGGTTCAATTCACTCCATTATTTTGTGATTGGGTTCCTCGCTTCTGCTTATAGAGAAAGAGGTTGGTGGCTAATAGAACAAGGTTAAAGATGATACAAGGTTTTGAGAAATTGATTTTCTTATTCAGGAAATGAAGTGGATGGAATATACTATACAGCTGGAAGTACTCTCGAGTCTAAGACTGGAAGCCAGGAGAAGAGCAGCATCTCACTCTTTCATTAGCTTGGAATCCGAGAAATGATTGTAAGTTTAACTCCTGCAACTCAAGTGGTTTCCTGGAACAGCAGTTCTCTGAATACACAAGAAAAACTTTTGTCTCCTAGGAGTTTTATGTGCATATGAATGATTGTGGCTTATATCACTGGCCTATTTGTTATTTCATTCTTATGGATCACAAGCATAAATCAGACAAAAGGCAACTCTAAATCATTCTAAGTCATTCCACAACAAACTGGAAAATTCTTACAGAGACAAAAATACCAGACCACCTGACCTGTGTCTTGAGAAATCTGTATGCATGTCAGGAAGCAACAGTCAGAACTGGACATGGAACAAAAGACTGGTTCCAAATAGGAAAAGGAGTACTTCAAGGCTGTATATTGTCACCTTGCTTATTTAACTTGTATGCAGAGTACATCATGAGAAATGCTGAACTGGATGAAGCACAAGCTGGAATCAAGATTGCCAGGAGAAATATCAATAACCTCAGATATGCAGATGACACCACCCTTATGGCAGAAAGTGAAGAGGAACTAAAGGGCTTCTTGATGAAAGTGAAAGAGAAGAGTGAAAAAGTTGACTTAAAACTCAACATTCAGAAAACTAAGATCATAGCATCCAGTCCCATCACTTCATGGCAAATAGATGGGGAAACAGTAGAAACAGTGACAAACTTTATTTTGGGGGGCTCCAAATCACTGCAGATGGTGACTGCAGCCATGAAATTAAAAGATGCTTGCTCCCTGGAAGAAAAGTTATGACCAACATAGACAGCATATTCAAAAGCAGAGACATTACTTTGCCAACAAAGGTCCATCTAGTCAAGGCTATGGTTTTTCCAATGGTCATGTATGGATATGAGAGTTGGACTATAAAGAAAGCTGAGCACTGAAGAATTGATGCTTTTGAACTGTGGTGTTAGAGAAGACTCTTGAGAGTCCCTTGGACTGCAAGGAGATCCAACCAGTCTATCCTAAAGGAAATCAGTCCTGAATATTCATTGGAAGGACTGAGTTGAAGCTGAAACTCCAATACTTTGGACACCTGATGTGAAGAGCTGACTCCTTGGAAAAGACCTTGATGCTGGGAAAGACTGAAGGTGGAAGGAGAAGGGGATGACAGAGAATGAGATGGTTGGATGGTATCACCAACTCAATGGACATGAGTTTGAGTAAACTCTGGGAGTTGGTGATGGACAAGGAGGCCTGCGGTGCTGCAGTCAATGGGTTCACAAAGAGTCGGACACAACTGAGCAACTGAACTGAATTGAACTGAAGTCATTCTTTTGAGGCGAACGTCCAATAGTACATTTCATAGCTGGCTTCCATGAGAATTTACTAAGCTTTTTACATGTGTTATTTTATCATTTTTCCCTCACATAAAACCCACATGATAGGTATGATGATTCTTGTTTATAGATGAGAAAATTAACTGAAGCATGGGGAGTTTAAGAAGTTTGCTTTTTGCAGTAAAAATGTAAGCATTCCCATTCAAGAGGTATGACCCTAAAGCTTCATGCTTATCCACTATGTCACAGGTATTTAACATGAGTGAACAGAGAGCCCCACCCATTTATAAGGAGAAATGGTCTGCAGGATAATTTTTGAAGTTCTTGAGTAATTTCTTGTAAGATCAAAGAGGTAGCTTTGGTGTTTGACTCTGTAACTACAGAATTTGAGCTTCTTTAATTAAAAAAAAAAATCACTCCCAAACTAGCATACAAATTGTCAATCGTCCCTTTTGATGCATATTCAGAATCAAATCTTGCAGAATTTTCCTGTCCAAGAATCTTCATCCTAACTTCCACAGAACAAATTTTGAATTAAGAAACTTATCAATGAAAAGATAATGATAATATGAGCATAATGTTGGATATAAATTTTAAAGGAGGAAAGCATGCATTTATTTTTTACAAAATTAATATATTCTGAGATTCTTTAGGCTAATAAGATTATATGCAGAGTGCATGTGTTCCTTTTTCACATTACATTTCTTGAGTCCAAATAAAATAACTTTCCTTTTTAAATTCTATAGCGCAGTTCTGGTCCTTTTAAAGTAAGAGTTATGATATCATAAAAATTTTGAAGACAAAATAAATTAGCAAAGTAATAATGTCTTATATCTTTGTACCAAATGTGATATAAGCATTATCATTATGATTCTTACTTTATAGATGAGGAAACAAAACCAAAGGTAAAGTGAATTACCTAGAGTACATGTCAAGCAAATGGAAGACCCTAGACTGGAAGACAGTTTTGCAAAATAAGCAATGATTTATCTGGGCTTAATAGCTATTCCAGGAAGTACAAGGTCATTCCCTGGGTCATCACTCTAGCACTTGAGTTACTATGGGAACCAAGCAGTTAAAACCTTGTAGAAATAAATGTACCATTAAAAATGTACATGAACATTCCATGAACATTCACCAAGACTCTGAGGCTTTTTACCTACTAACATCAGCTTTCTATATCCAATCCTAAATCTGCAAATTGTTTTGTTGATGCTGAAATCTTCTAAATGTTTGAATTCATCTGGTTGAAAAATAAAATATTGCTCATGACCCTACCCAACTGAAATATTCTCATTACTATCATTAATAAAATAATAATACCTCCATTTTTCACAGAGTATCTGCCATTTACAAATCACTTTCATATTAATTAACTCCTCAATTCTCAGGACATTCATTTAGGTGGAAGATATGCTGTTTTTAATTATGTTATATATTTCTATGGCTGAGAGTAGATTAAGGAATATTTACAGGTGGATTCTTCCAATAATGGTTTACAAATTTATACAGAAGAAATTGCATCTTTTAGTATTGTTGTGTTGACCACTGATATATACTGTTATTTCTCATTAATTCCCTTGTAACAATGGCTATATCCTGAGGACAAAATTTAGTATTTGTAGAAACTTAAAGGTTGCAAAATAATATGCCCATATTTCAATTTTACTTTATGGCACCAGGAGAATCTGAAACTAAAACAGAGAAGTAATCACTAGGGCTCACATTTATTTCTTTGTTTTCAGAAAGAACTATATAACTTCTAGCAAACTTTAACAAGTTCCTAGAAAAATCATGAGATTCGTTGTGGATAATCAGAGGCCCAATTGCATACTCAGACAAACCAATATAAAGAATCAAACATTTAACTAGTTTATGGGCCATAAAGATTTTCTAAGTTATTATCATTTTATGAATCAACAGGTATTGAAAACTGGTTTTATGGTATCAAAATATCTGAATGCAAGTTCATTACTCCCTTCCCCAGAGAAAGAAACACTGATCAGCCTCCTGGCTTCTGTAAGCCTTTATTTTCCTATCTGTAGTATAAGAGGTACAGGGCTGGTTTTTAACGTTATGTCCACTATAAAGTGCTATACTGATGGGATTGATGGTCAGAGGCACTAGTGTGGACTTAAGTGAGCTTGAACAAATTATTGAACTGAGCCTATACGTCCTTGTCAATAAAATAGGAATAATGTTAATAGGTACTTCAGAGGAGTTTTTTTCAGGATTAAATAATAGGATGTGTGCCTGTGAAAAAGCTTTTCAAACAACAAGGCATGTGCTAGCCAGACCGTTAGTGGTCTGCAACTGAAATATGTCTTGGCATCTTTGGATCCAAACTGCTTTTCACAACCACATATGAACTGTGATAAGAAAAACCATGAAATGTCACGATATTTCATATTTTACCCTGATATAAAAACAGGTGTCTGCTATTTTGAAGAATCTCCTCTTTCCCCACTGGATATGATAGTGTTACTCTGGGTTATAACTTGGTCTCTCTCCTGCCTTATATCTACTGCCTTCCTAGGTAAGCTCATCCACACCCATGGCTTCAATTTGCATCAATTTAATGATGCTCCTAGATCCGTATTTCAAGCCCAGATTTCTCCTGCCCTTTAGACTGCCTACTATGTCTCTCCACCGGAATGTTCAAAAGTATCTCAGTCACATCAGCTCCAAAAGAGTCCTTCCCTGTTCCACATTGGCAACTTCCTCAGTGTTCTCTGTCTTTGCAAGTGGTTCCACTGTCCACTTAGCTGCTCAGGTCAGAAATCTTGTTAGCTAATACTAACTTTTCAATCCTCATCATTCTTCAAATTGAATCAATCAGCAAGTATTGTCCTTTCTACTATCTAAACTTCACTCCAATTAAATCCTTCTCTCCATTTCCACTGCTTCTGTCCCCATTAGGTCATCTTCATCAGGCATTTGAATTTTTGATTCTAGTCCCTGACCTCCATTTTCTCCAAATCTATTCTCATCATATCCTGAAAAATCTTTCTGAAATCCAACATTGATTAAAACTCTCTCGTGTCTCTCCTGTGCCCAGAAACTTAACATGACTCACAGGCTGGCATGATCTAGCTTCTGCTTATTCCCTCAACCTTCCTCTCTCACCTCCATACTCTACACACCAGGTTTGCAGAGTCTCTTTCACTCTCCCACTGTGCCACGCTCCATCGTGCCTCTAGTCTTTAGCACAGGTTAGGTCTTCTGCTTAGAATGCTTTATCACCATCCTCCCTATAAAAAACACACACATACCATAAATTCCTAGTCAATTTTTTGACCCTCAAATTAAACTTTTCGTCATCTACGAAATGTTCCTTACCCATTCCACTCTGAAGTCTAGGCTAGGTATCACCCAATATATTTCCTGTACTTCTACCATCAAAAATTTTCATTGTAATCACCAGATTACTCCCATGTCATCTCCACTAAACCACATAACTAGTTAGGACCATATTTGTGTCTATCTTTTCAACTCCTCCTTGAGCATGTTAAGACTCAACCAGAATCACAGAATCAATAGGAGAGATAAATCAAGACTTTACTTAGGTTTTTTTTGGGCAAGGAATTGACCTATATGATTGTGGAAGCTGGCTAGACACATTTGAAATGTGTAGGACTTGCTGGAACTCTTTATAATGAGCTGAAACCGCTGTCCTCAGGCAGAATCGCTTCTTCAGGAATTTTTCGGCTCTGCTCATAAGGTCTGTCAGCTGTTTGAATCAAATCCTGCTCATTTAGATTATCTAAGATAATCTCCCTTACTTAAAGTCAACTAATTATATCTTTAATATACTATCTACAAAATACCTTCACAGCAACACTGAGATCAGTGTTTGATTGAACTACTAGGGACTATAACCTAGCCAAGTTGACAAACAAAACTAGCCACTACATCTCAATACCTAAATAAATATTTGTAAAATGAATGGATACATGAACAATTTTGTTCAGTAAGAGCACCTCTGGGGTATATCTGAAATATTCCACTTTGTACTAAGTACATCAGCACTATTACAATATTTATATTTTATACTCATTAAAATCTTTTGGGGTTTTTTGGTACCTTTGAAAGAAAAAAATTGCATACTTTGTGCTGTATTTATGGTCCCTCAGATTTCTCTGGAGAGAATCAATTCACATGATCAAATGTAATAGGCTTTGAACTTCCTGCAGCCAGGACTGTGTATTATTGTTTGATGCTCTCTTAACCCTATTAACTGTATGTGCACAGCAACTGCTCAGTGAAGATGTGTTATTAAAAAATACAAAATTAACCAGCTAGGATTTTTTTAAGACAGATTTTTAAGTTGTTCTGAGTCCTATATTCTTTTAAAAATTATAGTTTAGATACAGCAAAATTCACCTTTTTAAGGGTATGCTTATGAAAGTTTTAATAAATGCATGCAGTGGTTCACTACTCAAAAATCTTGTCCATATACTTTTATAGTCAGCCCTTCTCCATTTCAAATCCCGGAAAGCAATGTCATCTGCTTCCCACGCCAAATCATGCAGAATGTCATATAAACTGAAGATTTCAGACTCTTTTGTGTCTGGTTCTATCACTTGGCATAATGCTCTTGAGAGTCACCCATGTTGCTCCTTTTTTCTTTCTGAGTAATATACTATGCTTCACCCTTGGAAGAAAAGTTATAACCATAGACAGCATATTAAAAAGCAGAGATATTACTTTGCCAACAAAGATCTGTCCAGTCAATGATATGGGTTTTCCAGTAGTCACGTATGGATGTGAGAGTTCAACTATAAAGAAAGCTGAGCGCTGAAGAATTGATGCTTTTGAACTATGGTGTTGGAGAAACTCTTGAGAGTCCCTTGGACTGCAAGGAGATCAAACCAGTCCATCCTAAAGGAAATCAGTCCTGAATATTCATTGGAAGGACTGATGCTGAAGCTGAATGTCCAATACTTTGGCCACCTGATACAAAGAACTGACTCCTTAGAAAAGACCCTGATGGCTGGGAAAGATTGAACATGGGAGGAGAAGGGGACATCAGAAAGTGAGATGGCGTCACTGATTCGATGCACATGAGTTTGAGCCAGTTTCGGGAGTTGGTATGCCGACTCCATGGGGTTGCAAAGAGTTGGACATGACTAAGAGACTGAACTGAACTGAACTGAATATACTACAGCAATATTCTTGCTGAAAGTGAAGCTCCAATACTTTGGCCACTTGACACAAAGAGCTGACTCCTTGTAAAAGACCCTGATGCCAGCAAAGACTGGAGCAAGAGAAGTGGGTGACAGAGGATGAGATGGTTGGATGGCATCACTGACTCAATGGATATGAGTTTGAAACAAACTCCAGGAGATAGTGAAGGACAGGGGAGCGTGGCGTGCTACAGGCTATGAGGTGGCAAAGAGTCAGACAAGACTTAGCGACAGAACAACAATATTCTACAGTATGGATCTATCACAGTTTGTTTATCCATTGTGGGCCTTGCTTTTGATTGCTCAAGATCTCTCTCTCTTGATTCTTGCTCAATCCTTTTTTGCTTTCTCTTCCTGTTCATCTCTATCTCGACCCTAAGGGAGGCAAACGACTGTTCTATTTGGTCAGATTTTAAGATACTTATTTGACTCTATTTTGTGCTAGAGCCTTGTGAGTAGCAATACACTCGTGCTAAGACAATGTTTTCTCTCACAACACATTGTGGTGGTTAAAAGAGAAGGTTTTCTCCACAAAAATATTGACAAGAATGATGTGGATAAAAGGCAATACACTGTTGGTAGGAGTGTAAATTGCTGCATTCACCATGAAAAACAGTATGGAGGTTTCTCAGAAAACCAAAAATAGAGCTACCATATGATCCAGCAATTCCCTTCTGGGTATATATCTGAAAAAAAAAGAAAAAGAAAAAGAAAAACTAACTTGAAAATATACATGTACCTTAATGTTCATACCAGCATTATTTATACTTGCCAAGATATGGAAGCAACCTAAGTGTCCATCAACAGATGAATGGATAAAGAAGATATATATATACATACACACACATACACACACACATGTACACAATGGAATATTACTTGTCAATAAAAAAATAAAATTCTGCCATTTACAGCAACATGGATTAACTTGGAGGGCATTATGCTATGTGAAAGTGAAATAAGTCAAACAGAGAAAGACAAATATTATATGATATTACTTATACGTGGAATCTAAAATATACAACAAACTAGTGAATAAAACAAAAATGAAGCAAACTAAAAGATATAGAGAACACACTGGTGGGCTTCCCTGGTGGCTCAGAGGTTAAAGCATCTGCCTGCAATGTAGGAGACCCGGGTTCGATCCCTGGGTCGGGAAGATCCCCTGGAGAAGGAAATGGCAACCCACTCCAGTACTCTTGCCTGGCAAATCCCATGGACGGAGGAGCCTGGTGGGCTACAGTCCATGGAGTCGCAAAGAGTCAGACATGACTGAGCAACTTCACTTCACCAGTTGGCAAAGGGAAGTGGGGAGGGGCAATATGAGTGTAGGGAATTAAGAGGTAAAAATTATGAGGTATAAAATAAGCTACAATAAAGACATTGTAAAACATGGGGAATATAGCCAATATGTTGTAATAATTATAAATGGAGTATAAAATTTTAAAATTGCAAATCATTATACCACAATAAAAAGATTTTTTTAAGAGAAGGTTTTGTTTCTATCCCTCCTCTGCTATTGGCTAACTGTGATCTTGATCAAGTTACCTAATATTTCTGTGCCTGTGTTTCTTTATATGTGAAATGGAAATGATAGCAGTACCTATCTTAGGTTATGAGCATCAAATAAAGTAATAATTACAAGTGATGTGGAACAGTGCCTGGCATATTGCAAACTCTTAACAAGTGCTGCTGGAGCCATCTCAAGTCACGGAAAGGGTCTTTGAGTAAAGATGTAACAGGTACAAAACTTACTGAAAAGGTTATTTTTGCTCCAAGAGGACAGTGGTCCCAGGGTCCTAGGAAGATGAGTCTGGGCCTGCAGGACAGCTGTGTTGAGCTGTAAGTTACAAAGGCACCCTGTGGTTGGTAGTGTAGAGTTCCTGTATCTCTCCATCTTTTACCAGTGGAAAGTGCCTAATATGTCCTCATACACTCTTCCCATTGTCCCTGCTCTGAGATAATTGGATTGACCTAGCTGGTGTAAAAGCCGTGTCTGGGTGAATTACGAGTTTGGCATTTATCTGATGTACACAGTTCCCTTAGCAATAGAAGCAGGGGCTTGCTGGGGAATATTGCTGCCTCAGTCCCTGTGTGGCTTCCAGGTCATGTCACTCTTGTCGATATCTTACCACCACCCTCAGTGTCCTTCTATGCACATGTTCATTCTTTCCTGGCTTGTCCCTGGAAAAGGGCAAAGAGAGTCCTGCATACAAAAAAATAATTTTATTTTCCCTTTCTTCTTACTTCTTTAGACTTGAAATGTTGATAAAATGAGTCCTCCCAACCTAGTTTATAGTTCCCATGCCTCAATAAAAGGTTTGTAACTTTCACCTACTATATTCACTCAGCTGGAAGATAATTTCTTTGTTCCTATTATTCTATAAATTTAGTGTTTATTTTATTTATATAATCTTCCACTGAGATTTTAGGAAACTGTTTTTTTCCCCAATGTTGTTCTATATTCCTTGGGCTGCTATTTTTATAAGCAATCAAAGCCCCTGCAAACCCTGCTGTAATTATAAAATGGTATCAGAATAAATTATCACTGAGTTATAAGCTTCTGATATAAAAAGAAAACCTTTTTAGTTTTAGCCTTCTTAAAATGACAAACCATTTTTACATAGTTATATTACTTAAGATTTTTAAAAATCCAGATAAATAAAAAGAGAAAATAAAAAAATACCCACAAAGTACTACCTTGAGAGAAACTCATTTTTGATTGAGCTTTTCCAAAATTATCAATCTACCTTGTTTTGTATAAAGCAAGAGTCTCATGTTTTCTTTCTGTGCCAATGAGTATATCACATTATTATATTTAATGTACCTTATTTATTGTTTTGGACTTCCCAGGTAGCTCAGTGGTAAATAATCTGCCTGCCATTGCAGGAGATGTGGGTTCCATCCTTGGGTTGGGGAGTTCCCCTAGAAAAGGAAATGGGAACCCACTCCAGAATTCTTGCCTGGGAACTCCCAGGGACAGAGGAACCTGGTGGGCTACAGTCCATGGGATCGCAAAAGAGTTGGACACAACTTAGTGCCTAAACAACAACAGTTTTATTGTTTGATGGTTTCATGATTTATACCATCTCTACTGTGTACTAAGTACTGCATATGTGTACATATATACATAGATGTGTCTGTTTACTGAATTTTTCTTCATTATCTTTCTGTGTTGTTTGATGTTACAATATCTCATGATGGTTTAGCTTTTTAATATTTAATTGAGCAAGTTTTCTCTCACTGCTTGGATTTTGAAAATTGAAGTAAAGGCTTGCTGCTATTTTAGTGACCCTGTTTCATCTCTGAAGCCAGTTATGATTAAAACGATATTTCCCCACTTTATTGTGCATATTTCACAAGTGCACATGGGCGTGTGTGTGCACACACATACCCCCACACACACCCCTTACAGCAGAACTATTGCAGGAAAATGGCTAAGTAAAGAGTTGATTTCCAGCATTCTCACTCCACCCCTTACAATAGGCTTCTCACTCTTGGAAACTCTGAACATGCCTGGTGTTCTCAAGGTGTCTTTACCAATTCCCCACCAAATTTTCCTTTGAGTTAGAAGTCCAGTTAGAAAGGAAAGACAATCCCACGTCAGACCGCCTTCTTACAGATACGCATTTAGAAATGATCCACTTCCCTAACCCACAAAAATGAAGCCCCGATGCTGGCAATGCAGGACATGGTCCACCAAGCAAAATATTTTTAATCTCAATGAGTAACTACATTTTTATAAGCTAGGTACCAGACTCACGTATCATGTTCTGTGTCAGTCTTTTAATCTTTAAAATAATTCCCTAGCATTAAAACTAATACTGAGCATTGACTGCTTTGCACAATGGAATCTTTCCCATTTAGAGAACTTACAGTTTAAAGAGTTGGAAATGGCTCAGTATTGGGGAGCAAGTGAGGAACTGGAACAGAGGAGTGGAGTAGTGAAGCAGTATTTCAGGCTCTGATAGCACATCAGTATGCAGGACAACCCCCAGGGATAGGGGCTGGCAGAGAAAGGAATCGTCTGGATCAGAGACTGGTAATCCTGGAGGCAAATCAGAACCATCTGTGTGGGACTTAGTAAATACTGGTGCCATACAAACAGAAACAATTAAAGCCCAACATCTGGGGTGGGGCTGGGGTTTTGTTTATCTTCTCTATTATTTGTTTTAATGTACCCCAGGTGATCTTAAAGACTGAGGTATTATCTTACTGAAATATACGTAACAAAAAATTATAATTTTAAACAATTTTAAGTAAACAATTTCCAGGTGATTTTAATTTAGCCTCTTGCGTTCTAGATGAGGAGATGGGGAAAGGTATATGTGTTGGGCAGGTGGAAAGCTTCTGAAACAAAGCAGCTTGCAATTAAATATAAATTAATCTATGACACCTGTGATTTTTAGCTAATCACCTGATAAATTCATGGTGAACTTCACTAAAAAATAAAGTATTTGAGTTAGCAAGACTAAAGAAATAGTGAAATAGGGCAATCATTTTTGTAGGCAAAATCAAAATTTTTACATAAATTATTTGTCTACTACGGGGGTTCTTTTGATTTATAAATGTGTATCAGATTTAGTAATGAGGCCTTCTCATGTTGAGTAGTCAGTGTCTGAAGCTCACGTTTTACTGAGTTGAGAGTCCTGCTTTCTGGCAAATGTTACATATTTTAGATCTTTGAGAAACCTGTGTGCAGGTCAGGAAGCAATAGTTAGAACTGGACATGGAGCAACAGACTGGTTCTAAATAGCAAAGGAGTACGTCAAAGCTGTATATTGTTACTCTGCTTATTTAACTTATATGCAGAGCACATCATGAGAAACACTGAGCTGGAGGAAGCATAAGTTGGAATCAAGATTTCTGGGAGAAATATCAATAACCTCAGATATGCAGATGACACCACCCTTATGGCAGAAAGTAAAGAAGAACTAAGGAGCCTCTTGAAAGTGAAAGAGAGTGGAAAAGTTGGCTTAAAGCTCAACATTCAGAAAACGAAGATCATGGCATTCGGTTCCATCACTTCATGGGAAATAGATGGGGAAACAGTGGAAACAGTAGCTGACTTTATTTTGGGGGGCTCCAAAGTCACTGCAGATGGTGATTGCAGCCATGAAATCAAAAGACACTTTCTCCTTGGAAGGAAAGTTATGACCAATCTAGATAGCATATTAAAAAGCAAAGACGTTGCTTTGTCAACAAAGGTCCGTCTAGTCAAGGCTATGGTTTTTTCAGTAGTCATGTATGGATGTGAGAGTTGTACTATAAAGAAGGCTGAGTGCCGAAAAATTTATGCTTTTGAACTGTGGTGTTGGAGAAGACTCTTGAGAGTCCCTTGGACTGCAAGGTTATCCAACCAGTCCATCCTAAAGGAGATCAGGCCTGGATGTTCATTGGAAGGACTGATGTTGAAGCTGAAACTCCAATACTTTGGCCACCTGATTTGAAGAGCTGACTCATTTGAAAAGACTCTGATGCTGGGAAGGATTGAGGGCAGGAGGAGAGGGGGACAACAGAGGATGAGATGGTTGGATGGCATCACCGACTCAATAGACATGGGTTTGGGTGGACTCCGGGAGTTGGTGATGGACAGGGAGGCCTGGTGTGCTGCAGTTCATGGGGTCACAAAGAGTTAGTCAAGACTGAGAGACTGAACTAAACTGAACTGTGTGAGTGTGTGTGTGTGTTTGAGTGTTTGTGCATGTGTGAATGTGCTTTTTCTGAGGCTAGCTCTCTAAATAATTTCTCAGATAATAAGCTTCAAGTATAAATCATCACAAAGAGCCACTAAATGTTGATATGATTATTAAAAGTGAGTATCCAGATACCTTATCTCACAACCAGCCAAATTAAATCAAGCTAAAAAGAATCAAATCCTTGAAACAAATCTTACCTCCACATATGCTAAATCTGCAAATGTAGAAGCTTTGGTCATCTCTAGTTTCTTTCCATTTAGTTTCCCAGCAACAACATCAACCACTTCACAAAAGCAGCAGCTAGTGTTAATCATTATAAATTTTGTTTATTGGGTTTCTTTCAGTGGTTATTAAATGTTGGAGAGGAGGAAAAAGAAATTTCCTTCTACCCTTCTGAGTTCTTGGCTGAAACTCCCTGCAATAAAAGATTAACAAGAGAAAACAAACAGAGGTTTAATAACATGTATACCTCACATACTCATGAGATACCCAGGAAAAATGAGTAACCCCCTGCTATGTCCCAAGCCACCATCTTAGATACCATCTTCAGGTAAAGACAAAAGGAAAATGTAGGAGAATTGGAGGAGAGCAATTTACACGGAAGCAGAAAGGAGAAAATAGTTGATAAACAAAGGTTGCCCTGGCATATGGATAAATCTCTTAGGTAAAAAGTTATCTCTGCTAATAGCTCTCTCCCTGGTACAGACCTCCTTTCTGATATACATTTTCATTATAATTAAAGATTTCCCTGAGAAAAAGGATAATCTCTACCCTGCTTTCAGAGCTTCTCCTGTGTGTGCACTTTCTCAAACATATGCCAAAGGGGCACATTTTGGGATGGCGTATTCTGCTCCCTTCAATTTGCAGCTTCAAGGGTTGTGAAGATACAAACTACTATATCCTGTTATGATCACCATGCCTGAATGTGGTAGAGAATAACTCATTTTAATTCTTGATTTTTAGAATAAGAATGAGGATTCTTAGAAGGCAAGTGGTTAATGTTCTACTGTACCAAGGTACAAGGAGTCAATTACATGCACATTTATCTAAGTTAATGTGAAAGATCCTTTCTTTAAGACTTCGGAAAAACGTCTAGGTTGATTCATGCAAATCAAGGTCAAAATCCCGAAAACAACTGCTACCCTTTGAACTTAGAAAGCATCATTCCAGAAGAAGATTTAAGAAAAGAAGCTAAACCAGGTACTTCATATTATTTTACTAAGATGAAGTTAAAAGATCATTTGGTTGAGATCAGAATTTTGATATTATGATATTTTATGAACCAGACTAAAATGATGAAAAACATCTAAAACCTTTTCCCCTGAACTCTGAACTCATTATTCTTTTAAGTGACAGCTAGTTGGGCAAATCTGAAACACAGCATGAGTAATATGTTTAGTCATAGACTCAGTATCTTTAATTAATGGCAAAGGGATGTTGTCTACCATGTTTTCCTTTCTTAAGATACATAAATTATATACTCTTTTAGGAATGCTAAAATAAGTTACTGATAATGGAATTTTTCAACATTAAAATTTGCATGCCATACTCTTCAGTTCCACTATGATAGACCAGATGAAATGTTTCCAGACTCATGGAAATTCTAGGGTATCCTCAAAGGATGAATGCTGCTGTTGCTCCTAAGTCGCTTCAGTCGTGTCCGACTCTGTGCGACCCCAGAGATGGCAGCCTACCAGGCTCTTTTGTCCCTGGGATTCTCCAGGCAAGAACACTGGAGTGGGTTGCCATTTCCTTTTCCAATGCATGAGAGACCTTACGTAAATATGGCAACCCATTTCCTAGAAGGCAAGCTCATTTTCCATGTCTGGGGATTTTAGAGCCTTATTAGGGAAGTAGGTTAAGAATGGAACCATCCCAATGTCCATTTTTGGCTAAGGCTTATTTTCACTCACAGCACTTGGTTAGTACTGAACTTCTTATAACTGACTTGAGTGTTCACTCCAGAATTGCCTTCTGTTAGAGAATTTCAAAATCCATTTGCAAAGATGAGCTTTTCTATAAAAAGATAATGAAAAGAAGAGAAGTGGAAAATATACTGGAAGGGAAAATAATAGGAAATCTTGAATAAGATGGTAAAGATCGGACTTATCTAAACGGCAATGCAAAGTTGTCCAAGTACTGGTGGGGGAGGATGCAGAGTAGTGATGTGATAAGATGCTGATTTAAGAAGGATAATATGCTATCATGATGCAGAAGTGTTAAAAGGGAAGTTGACTACCTGCTGAGAGATCTGTCTGCTCTGGGCCATTCTGGAGATGGGATGGATTTTAGGGAAGAGTGAATTGTCATTACAAATATTCAGTGTTGAAGTGATAGATAGTAGGGAGGTCTTTATCCCTTCTTATTCCTGGCTTGGAAGAACTAGATTAAAGGTATTTTTCTGGCTCAGTTACATAACACTAGCATACTCATCTGGTTCTTTTGACTCCCCAACGTGGAAGGATAAAGCATATGAAATCCTGTCTCCCTCTATTATTGGAACCCATGTGGAGAATAAGACAGAACATTTGAATTCTGTCCTGGACTATCTCATAACTACAGGCTTTGAGAATTTGTTTTGAAGCAGAAGAATATTGAGAAAAATATTTCTGGAAAGTAATGAAAAGCAAAACCCAGAAATGATTGTTGGTTTTAGACAGTACTCCTGGAAAAGAAACCCACCTAGGCTGTGAGATAGATTGTAGGCGTTTAATGTGCCCGTGTGGACAGGATGGGCAGATAAGTGCTTTTAGAATGATTAATCACCCCCAGAGTTACCTGTGGGCTGACAGAGCTTCTGATAGCTGTTTAGCATTCCAGTTCATTGTTGAGTTCTAGACTTGGAGGGCCTCTAGTGGCTGTTGGACTCATCAGGGGAAAAAAAGGAATAACTGTTACGTCATCTAAAGTGTTTTATGCTGAGAGTGTAAAATACGACAGTGCTGAGGCTGCCCTCTTTTTGTGACAGGGAATTTTAGAGTGACGAAAAGATGGGTGGAGTCTATAATAGAAAAAGAGAGAGATTGGTCATTCTTGATTTTGTTTGTATGTCATTGAGTTGGTACCATAGGCAGCTCCCTGATAAAAATAAGTCAGTGTACATTGTACCAAGAAATGTAATTCTACTATACTCTCATGTCCAACTTACATGTTGAGTAGGTACATAACAAAGCTTTATAGTACACTTGGTTACACATTCTTCTTACCTCTCCCCAACCCACTCCCGCATGCTCAGAGAGACCCTAAGAAAACAGGCAGGAATGAACACAGCCTTTGGTGGGAGCAGCAAAGTGCACCCAAGCTTTCTGCTGTGTGACACTCTCTGACTCCTTTTCCCCTTCAAAACAGAAAGTGGGACTGTAAGTGCATTCTGCTGATAGGTGCTCAGGCGAGAAAAGCTGGTAAGAGCTCAGTGGGCCTGGACTAACAAGAATCCTATAGAACAAACAATACAATGAGCAGAAACATGACATTTTATCCTCCAACGCTATCTCCCATGTATCACACACAGAAAATCTCCAAAATACTTTTTTCAATAAGAAAATAAAATTTAAGATAACAGGTGAATGTCTGAGGGCTAGCTCTGTACCAGACTGTCTGAAACGCTCCCAGAAAATTCTTCGTAATCCACAGCAAGAGTTTACATAAGGCTTTGGGGAGGGAAGAGAAAGAACGTTGGTTGACAATAGAAATGTTCATATTACCAAAATCCACCAAATTATGCATTCTTGGGAATACTACAGTAACCAAAAGGAGACTGAACAAGGTGTGAAGTCACTAGGGAAGAGCTTCCTGAGACCCAGAAGGTCTACAGCTATTCACAGGCAGTGGGGGGCAGTGCTCTATAATCCTTAGTATTTACAAACTCAGGACAAATGCCTCTATAGTTTAATATTCCTCTTTTATGCATCATACTTTGTACTTGACAGCAATGTGAGATTAATTTTTAAACGTGTGTCAAAATGAGCTAAGGTAAACCACAGGATCCTTTTAAAATGCTTCTCCAACACTAAAGATGACTGACTGGATATCTGTATTTATCTTCTCTCCCTCCCAAGTCCCCATTAAATCAGTTTAAAGGGAATTTAAAAATGTATTCATGCATAACAGCAGATAGAATGCAAGAGGGACTATAAGTTGAAAAGAGATTTCAATAAGTCTCTGGAAAGCATAAGACAAAGATGATGTTGACCACAGAGGTTGAGTGGGAGGAAACTGGAACCTGGAACTCATGCCTTCTGTGCTGCCACCAAAGACACAAACAGTGTGCCCAGAGGAACCTTGGCGAAGTTTCAGAGTCAAGGCCTGATGGAGGGAATGAAGACAGGGCATTAATGACAGGCCTGCTGAAAACAGAATAGCTGATTTTCAGGGCCATTCAACATAAAGACTAGCTTCTTGCCTACTCCTTCTGAAGTCACAGTGTACACTAAAATGTACCACTCCAGTTCACAGGGACCAAGGATAGCCTTTATATGATCCTGTTCTGAAATATAAAATGACCCACTGACAATGCTCACCAAGACTTTTAGGAAAGACCTCTAAAGGAAAACAAAAGAAAATAAACACATTTTAGTAATCACTCAGAAATAAATTAAGATTGTTCTGGAAAAAGAATGTCAAATTAATAGCTTCAGAGAAATTTGAGAAGATATTATTATACCTAAAACCATGAACAGTATCCTGTGAAAAAGGAACGATGAGAAAATATGAGAGAGGTTTTGGAAATTTAAAATATAATTGACAAAGTACAAAAATCATTATCAGATTTAAAACACTAAGCCAAAGAATTATTCCATATAAGTAATATTTTCCAAATAGCCAGTAACTGTTATAAGCAATTTAATAAATACAACAAGCCCATTATGTAAGAATATGATGCTCTTTTTTAGCTGAGGTATAGAAAAATTAAGCAACTTGGTCAAGGTCACTTAGCTAATGAGCTAGGATTAAGAGAAGGCAATGGCACCCCACTCCAGTACTCTCGCCTGGAAAATCCCATTAACAGAGGAGCCTGGTAGGCTACAGTCCACGGAGTCATGAATAGTCGGACATGACTGAGCGACTTCACTTTCACTTTTCACTTTCATGTATTGAGAAGGAAATGGCAACCCACTCCAGTGTTCTTGCCTGGAGAATCCCAGGGACAGGGAGCCTGGTGGGCTGCCGTCTCTGGGGTCGCACAGAGTCGGCACGACTGAAGGGACTTAGCAGCAGCAGTCTAGCTGTAGAGTCAGTGAACTTCAGTGTGATGGTATACTATCTCCAAAAAACAATAACTGGTATTTTTTAAGTGCTTACTCTGTGACAAACACTGTGCTAAATGAATTAACTTATTTAGTCTTCAGAACAACCCTATTGTAGACAGTGACTGCTATTGAGGAGGTGAGGTGAAGTCGCTCAGTCGTGTCCGACTCTTTGCGACCCTGTGAACTGTAACCTACTAGGCTTCTCAGTCCATGGGATTCTCCAGGCAAGAGTACTGGAGTGGATTGCCATTTCCTTCTCCAAGTGACTGCTATTAGCCCATTCTAAAGATGAGGAAAAGTAAACAAGAAAGGTCTTCACCTATGGGTCACACAGATAATAAAGAGGAGAGATTTAAATCCTTGCAGCCTTGTTCCATAACCTATGATAATATTTAAAACACAGGGGTCTAAAGTATGACAGTAAGGATAAAAGATGGTCTACAATCAGGCAAGTTAATATCTGACAAGTGTAGTTTCAGGAAGAAAGAGCAGAGAACATGGAGGTGAAGTCATCAAATACATTTTAAAAGGGAAGTACCCAGGCTGAAAGGAGACACAAGATTTCATACCAAAAAAGGTTATTAGAATAATATAGAAGTTGATTTCAAAAAGTAATATCTAAACAATCCCTGTGAAACGTTGGAGCAACACAGAAAAGGAGTATGCTAAACATTTCTATTGGCAGTAGAAGTATGCTGATGGAAAAAGGCAGGAAAAGAAAAACAGACAAAACACAGGAAAACTGAGAATAGACGTCTCATCTGCCAAACTGCATGCTAGAAGACAGTGGAGCCATGACTTAAAATTCTCAGAGGAACAGTGTTCAAGCTAAAATTCTGTTCTAAACCAAATTAACCAGTGAAAAGTTTGAGGGCGAAGAGAAAATAACTTAGATATGAAAAAAATGTGAAACTTTGTCCCTCTGGTAGGTAGTTACTTGAGGCTCTGTTCCAGCCTGACAAAAAAGACAGTAAATTTTTTCAAAAAGACATGGCTTCCAGGAAAATAATGGCTCCAACCCAAGAAAACAATTAGAAAAACACTTGTACGTGGCAGGTGCCAAGATCCAATAGTCTAGCTTAAAGTAAGGGATGGAGGTTTCCAAATGAGGAGGAGGGCAAGAGAGAGAATATAAAAAAGGAAAATGGCAATTTTAGAAAAACAAAGAACTATGCCAAAAAAAGGGGAATGTAACCATATTTTGTCTATAGTGATTAATATATGAGTTTGAGTGAACTCCGGGAGTTGGTGATGGACAGGGAGGCCTGGCGTGCTGCGATTCATGGGGTTGCAAAGAGTCGCACACGACTGAGCGACTGAACTGAACTGAACTGAATGTAAATGTTTTTTATTAAGTCAACCTATATACTGAGTACGTGTAATTATGGTCATAAAATAGAATGTAAAGATTGAAAAGGACATTTGATAATAATGAGGAGAGGAAGGAGAGAGGAGGAAAAGAGGAGGGGGTCTTAGGGGTCAGTGGATGGTTGCACACTGTGCAAAGAAATATACACAGATGATGGGGCAGGGGCTGAGAGCTAACACCTGGAAGAATGCGCATGGATTTTTTAACCTTCAAACCTATTTTCTCTCATTGTACCAAAAGCGGTTGGTTTGTGTGATTTTTTTAGTGGATGATATGAACTTAAAAGATGAGTTAAAGCAATGTGAATTAGAACAGGCACCTGGGAGAAGGCATACGGTATTGCGTTCTAGTGGAACTCTGTAGTCAGTGCAGAAGAGAGAGTAACCAGAGGCAGGTGTAGAGAGTAAGTTCCTGAGTTTTAATTTCTTTTGAGAAGTGAAACAAATGTACAAGAAACTAGTCAGAATAATAGCATGGTCTCATCTTGGAACTTTTTAGAAGGGTTTGTTTTTTTTTTTACTATATATATATATATTCAATCATGGGATTTGACATTAGATATTTACATGGGGCATTCTAACCACATTTTCATTATAATGATAACTTCAATTCATTCTTATTATTCTGGCAAGGTTTAAGCTCAGCCTAATGCATCCATGTAGTTAATAATCTACATATTGATTGGGGCAAGAAAACCAAAAATTTTTTGTGTTTTCTATCCCTTTACTTCCTGCCCCAATTAGCTCCCTAACTGCTGCTGCTGCTGCTAAGTTGCTTCAGTCGTGTCCCACTCTGTGCGACCCCATAGATGGCAGCCCACCAGGCTCCCCCATCACTGGGATTGTCCAGGCAAGAACCCTAGAGTTCTTGGGTTGCCATTTCCTTTTCCAATGCATGAAAGTGAAAAGTGAAAGTGAAGTCACTCAGTCCTGTCCAACTCTTCGCGACCCCATGGACAGCAGCCTACCAGGCTCCTCCATCCATGGGATTTTCTAGGCAAAAATACTGGAGTGGGGTGCCATCGCCTTCTCCGCCTTCTCCACCCTCTCTGCCCTAACTTGGTAGAGAGGCTCAAATTCCACAATTTGTTATGTCAGTTCCTCTCAAATGTAAAGTCTCTCTCTCTTGGGTTACAAGCAAACATTAATTTGCGTAGAAGAAGTTGACAGCCGGGGTCTAGGAGTTAAATGAGGAAAAGATATGGGAGAGGGCACCAAGTCAGGGAGAGAAGGAGCGAAGAGGTGAGCTATGCTGAATATAAATTTTGTTTTGCCTAAGATATTTGACTATAGTGATAAAATAGCACACTTTCTGTTTTCAACTTTTAAAGCTACTCTGGGTAACTTCTAAGTATGAAATAAGAAGTGCTAATACGATAAAGTTATCAGGGAGAACACATAGAGAAGGAAGATGTGGCAAACACTGGGTTGTAAAATTCAGTTCATTTCAGTTGCTCTGTCCTGTCTGACTCTTCGCGACCTCGTGAATCGCAGCACGCCAGGCCTCCCTGTCCATCATCAACTCTCGGAGGCCACTCAAACTCATGTCCATTGAGTCAGTGATGCCATCCAGCCATCTCATCCTCTGGAGTCCCCTTCTCCTCCTGCCCCCAATCCTTCCCAGCATCAAGGTCTTTTCAATGAGTCAGCTCTTCAAATCAGGTGGCCAAAGTATTGGAGTTTCAGCTTCAGCATCAGATTCCGCCCCCCAGGACTGATCTCCATTAGGATGGACTGGTTGGATCTCCTTGCAGTCCAAGGGACTCAAGAGTCTTCTCCAACACCACAGTTCAAAAGCATCAATTCTTCGGCACTCAGCTTTCTTCACAGTCCAACTCTCACATCCATACATGACCACTGGAACAACCATAGCCTTGACTAGACGGAACTTTGTTGGCAAAGCAATGTCTCTGCTTTTTAATATGCTGTCTAGGTTGGTCATAACTTTCCTTCCAAGGAGTAAGCGTCTTTTAATTTCCTGGCTGCAATCACCATCTGCAGTGATTTTGGAGCCCAAAAAATAAAGTCTGACACTGTTTCCACTGTTTCCCCGTCTATCTGCCATGAAGTGAAGGAGTGGGGTGACCAGATGCCATGACCAGATGCCATGATCTTCATTTTCTGAATGTTGAGCTTTAAGCCAACTTTTTCACTCTCCTCTTTCACTTTCAACAAGAGGCTTTTTAGTTCCTCTTCACTTTCTGCCATAAGGGTGGTGTCATCTGCATATCTGAGGTTATTGAGATTTCTCCCGGCAATCCTGATTCCAGCTTGTGCTTCCTTCAGCCTAGCATTTCTCATGATGTACTCTGCATATAAGTTAAATAAGCAGGGTGACAATATACAGCCTTGACGTACTCCTTTTCCTATTTGGAACCAGTCTGTTGTTCCATGTCCAGTTCTAGCTGTTGCTTCCTGACCTGCATACAGGTTTCTCAAAAGGCAGGTCAGGTGGTCTGGTATTCCTATCTCTTTCAGAATTTTCCACAGTTTATTGTGATCCACACAATCAAAGGCTTTGGCATAGTCAATAAAGCATTAGTAAGATGTATTGTGGGCAAGTTAAGAAAAACAGACAACTTTCATAATGACAGGATGCCACTATCTCACTTAAAAGAAGTGTGGAGAATGTTAAGAATCTGTCTCAAAGGAATTGTGAAAACTTTCTAGTTTTAGCAGAGGACATAGAAAGCAGAACATCTAAGTGCTTAGTATATGATTTAACAATTCCATTTTGAGAAGATTCTAATGGAGCATCTCTACTATGTAAAAATTTTGAAAATTCCTTTTAGAAAACTGCCTCCTGAGGGTTTTACATATCATAAAGCTCTTAGTATCTTAAACATAAGAGAAAACATTCTGAGTTGTGGTAGGTAAAAATCCATTATCACTTAACATGTCAGCTCACTTTGTGATAGCCATGTAAATGTGGTAATATAAAACTAGTGACAGAAGTTTTAAATATGAAATTTATACCACTGTATTAATGCTCAAAATTCTCCAAGCCAGGCTTCAACAGTACACGAACTGTGACCATCTAGATGTTCAAGCTGGATTTAGAAAAGGCAGAGGAACCAGAGATCAAATGGCCAACATTTGTTGGATTTTCGAAAAAGCAAAAGATTTTCAGAAAAACATCTATTTCTGCTTTATTGACTATGCCAAAGCCTTTGACTGTGTGGATCACCACAAACTGTGGAAAATTCTTAGAGAGATGAGAATACCAGGCTACCTGACCTGCCTCTTGAGAAATGTGTATGCAGGTCAGGAAGAAATATTAGAACTGGACATGGAATGCAGACTGGTTCCAAATAAGGAAAGCAGTACATCAAGGCTGTATATTGTCATCCTACTTATTTAACTTATATGCAGAGTACATCATGAGAAACGCTGTACTGGATGAAGTACAAGCTGGAATCAAGATTGCCAGGAGAAATATCAATAACCTCAGACATGCAGATGATACTGCCCTTATGGCAGAAAATGAAGAAGAACTAAAGAGCCTCTTGATGAAAGTGAAAGAGGAGAGTGAAAAAGTCGACTTAAAACACAACATTCAGAAAACTAAGATCATGGCATCTGGTCCCATCACTTCATGGCAAATAGATGGGGAAATATATGGCTTAACACTTAACACTGTAATAATGATCATGGCAACTGGTTCCATCACTTCATGGCAAGTAGAGGGGAAAAAATCGAAACAGTGACAGACTTTATTTTCTTGGGCTCCAAAATCACTGCAGATGGTGACTGCAGCCATGAAATTAAAAGATACTTGTTCTTTGGGAGAAAAGCTATGACAAACCTAGACAGTAAATTAAAAGGCAGAGATATTAATTTGCTGATAAATGTCCATCTAGTCAAAACTATGGTTTTTCCAGTAGTCATGTATGGATATGAGAGTTGGATCATAAAGAAGGCTAAGTGCCAAAGAATTGATGCTTTTGAACTGTGGTATTGGAGAAGACTCGTGAGAATCTCTTGGACTTCAAGGAGATCAAACCAGTCAATCCTAAAAGAAATCAATCCTGAATATTCATTGGAAGGACTGATGCTGAGGCTGAAGCTCCAATACTTTGGCCACCTGATACAAAGAGTTGACTCATTAGAAAAGACCCTGATGCTTAGAAAAACTGAAGGCAGAAGGAGAAGGGGATGACAGAGGATGAGATGGTAGGATAGCATCACTGACTCAATGAATATGAGTTCAGCTCCAGGAGATGGTGAAGGACAAGGAAGCCTGGCATGCTGCAGTCTATGGGATCACAAAGAGTTGGAGATGACTGAACAACAGAACAAGGAGTCAATACTTCCTTTCTGGTCATCTGTCTAAGGTCCTGATTCCTTGAAGAAGTCACAAGCTATACATTATGTACCTTAAGAAAAGTATGCAGGGAAAGAATCCACCTCTTGTGTGATGATTATGCAGAACAAATGCTAAGATAGCCCCATAACTCCCCTCATGTGTCTATAGGTTTACATGGTACTTTTGCTTCTGCTTTGCTCCTGTCTTCTTTTCTCTCTTTTCCACAAAGGGGCAAGGCTGAGCAGAAGAAAATAACAGCTGTTATTAAGATCAGACTCAGGAAAGAGAAAGGGGAGTAAGTTATAACAAAACGAACATACATAGTTACCACAGGAAATAGACAAGTAGGGAGAGAGGTAAAAGAAATTAGAAAGGACTGAAAAAGAATGTATGTATATACAATAACTGAACCACTTTTATGTGTAGCAGAAATTAACACAACACTGTAAATCAATGATACTTCAATAAATTACATTTTAAAAAAAGAAAAAAAAAAAGACTTATCCTGCCAATGTTTTCTTAAAAGTGTTAGCCAACATGTTAAGAGCTAAGAGATCTCACATCCATAGCAGTTGTAAGTAGTAGCCATTAGTTCCCTCCTGGTGGGTACCCTGCTGGTGAACTGGAAACAGGCAGAAACCATATCAGATTAATACCCAGCAGGAAGCAAGTAACAGAAGCCTCTCACATTGTGCATTTCAGCAGCCTAATGTAATGAATCCTCTTGCTTCCATACTCACTGGCAACTGGTTAAAACGTCTAGAGATTTATAAAAATGAAGATTTTCTATTGCTTTCTATAAAGATTTGGATTCAGTTTGCAGAGCTTCCCAGAAATTTGTAGTTTTAAGTCTCCTGGGGAATTTTAATGGCAAAATATTTAGGCTGATTTTCCTCTGTCTGAGATAAGACTTTCTGCCTAGGAGTTGAGTCTCATGGGGGAAATGGTGAGTCTCTTGGATTTAATATAATTTGCTATTTATTGGAAGGGCACATGTTAAAAATCCGTCCCTTCCTTCAGATAAATGAAAAGGCAGAGGAATCAAGACCTTAAATTCTAATCTAATAGCTCATAGAGTATGGGCTATTAGATTGGGGATGTAATTCCATGAGTCGGGAAGAGCTGTTGGAGCAGGAAATGGCAGCATCAATTCTTCGGCGCTCAGCCTTCTTCACAGTCCAACTTTCACATCCATACATGACCACTGGAAAAACCATAGCCTTGACTAGATGGACCTTGGTTGGCAAAGTAACTTCTCTTCTTCTGAATATGCTATCTAGGTTGGTCCTAACTTTTCTTCCAGGGAGAAAGCGTCTTTGAATTTCATGGCTGCAATCACCATCTGCAGTGATTTTGGAGCCCCCCAAAATAACGTCTGACACTGTTTCCACTGTTTCCCCATCTATTTCCCATGAAGTGATGGACCGGATGCCATGATCTTCATTTTCTGAATGCTGAGCTTTAAGCCAACTTTTTCACTCTCCTCTTTCACTTTCATCAAGAGGCTTTTGAGTTCCTCTTCACTTTCTGCCATAAGAGTGGTGTCATCTGCATATCTGAGGTTATTGAGATTTCTCCTGGCAATATTGATTCCAGCTTGTGTTTCTTTCAGCCCAGCGTTTCTCCTGATGTACTGTGCATATAAGTTAAATAAGCAGGGTGACAATATACAGCCTTGACATACTCCTTTTCCTATTTGGAACCAGTCTGTTGTTCCATGTCCAGTTCTAACTGTTGCTTTCTGACCTCCATATAGGTTTCTCAATAGACAGGTCAAGTGGTCTGGTATTCCCATCTCTTTCAGAATTTTCCACAGTTTATTGTGATCCACACAGTCAAAGGCTTTGGCATAGTCAATAAAGCAGAAATGGATGTTTTTCTGGAACTCTCTTGCTTTTTCCATGATCCAGCGGATGTTAGCAATTTGATCTCTGGATCCTCTGCCTTTTCTAAAACCAGCTTGAACATCTGGAAGTTTACGGTTCACATATTGGTGAAGCCTGCTGCTGCTGCTGCTGCTAAGTTGCTTCAGTCGTGTTCAACTCTGTGTGACCCCATAGACAGCAGCCCACCAGGCTCCCTCGTCCCTGGGATTCTCCAGGCAAGAACACTGGAGTGGGTTGCCATTTCCTTCTCCAATACGTGAAAGTGAAGTCGCTCAGTCATGTCCTACTCTTTGCGACCCCACGGACTGCAGCCTACCAGGCTCCTCCATCCATGGGATTTTCCAGGCAAGAGTACTGGAGTGGAGTGCCATTGCCTTCTCCATGGTGAAGCCTGGCTTGGAGAATTTTGAGCATTACTTTGCTAGCATGTGAGATGAGTGCAATTGTGTGGTAGTTTGAGCATTCCTTGGCATTGCTTTTCTTTGGGATTAGAATGAAAACTGACCTTTTCCAGTCCTGTGGCCACTGCTGAGTTTTCCAAATTTGCTGGCATATTGAGGCAGCACTTTCACAGCATCATCTTTCAGGATTTGAAATAGCTCAACTGGAATGCCATCACCTCCACTAGCTTTGTTCGTAATGATGCTTTCTAAGGTCCACTTGAGTTCACATTCCAGGATGTCTGGCTCTAGGTGAGTGATCATACCATTGTGATTATCTTGGTCATGAAGGTCTCTTTTGTACAGTTCTTCTGTGTATTCTTGCCACCTCTTCTTAATATCTCCTGCTTCTGTGAGGTCAATACCATTTCTGTCCTTTATCGAGCCCATCTTTGCATGAAATGTTCCTTTGGCATCTAGTCACTAAATTAATCATGGTGTTCATTTCATAATATATACAAATGTCAAATCACTAGGTAGTACACCTGAAACATAATATTGTAGGTCAAATGTATTTCAATATAAAAAGAAATATACATATGTAAATATATGAATGTATATATACACACACACACATATATATACACTTATATTTTATCTGTCACTAAAGAAAATGGATCAAAAACTCTTCAGCAAACATCTTGTGCAGTCCAAGAATCCAGGTATATTATTTTAATAAATAGATCCCATATCTTAAGGAAGAGAAATGTCAGAATACGTCTAATTCTTATCAAAAAGGGGCAATGCCAAAAGAATAAAGAATCTGCACAAAAATATCTAAGCGCTCATCATTTGAACTTTAAACCACCACCACCACAATAATAATAGTATAATAATAATATTGTTGGATAATTGCCAACATCCATTGGATCATTGAAAAAGCAAGAGAATTCTGGAAGAACATCTACATCTGCTTCATTGACTATGCTAAAGCCTTTGACTGTGTGGATCACAACAAACTGTAGAAAATTCTTAAAAAGATAGAACTACCAGACCACCTTACCTGCCTTCTGCAAAACCTGTATGCAGGTCAGGAAGCAACAGTTAGGACTGGACATGGAACAATGGACTGGTTCCAAATTGGGAAAGGAGTGTGTTAAGGCTGTGTATTGTCACCCTGCTTATTTAATTTATATGCGGAATACATCGTGTGAAATGCCAGGTTGGATGAAGCACAAGCTGGAATCAAGATTGCTGGGAGAAATATCAATCTCTGGCGGAAAGTGAAGAGGGACTAAAGTGCCTCTTGATGAAGGTGAAAGAGGAGAGTGAAAATTTTGACTTAAAACTCAACATATAAAAAAAGAAGGTCATGGCATGTGATCACTTCATAGCAAATAGATGGGGAAACAAGGGAAACAGTGACAGACTTTATTTTCTTGGGCTCTAAAATCACTGAAGATTGTGACTGCAGCCATGAAATTAAAAGATGCTTGTTCCTTGGGAGAAAAGCTATGACAAACATAGAAAGCATATTAAAAAGGAGAGACATAACTTTGCTGACAAAGGTTCAAATGGTCAAAGCTATGGTTTTTCCAGTAGTCATGTATGGATGTGAGAGTTGGACTGTGAAGAAGGCTGAGAGCAGAAGAATTGATGCTTTTGAGCTGTGGGGTTGGAGAAGACTCTTGAGAGTCCCTTGGACTGCAAGGAGATCCAACCAGTCCATCCTAAAGGAAATCAGTCCTGAATATTCATTGGAAAGACTGATGCTGAAGCCGAAACTCCAATACTTTGGCCACCTGATGTGAAGAACCAACTCCTTGGAAAAGACCCTGATGCTGGGAAAGATTGAAGGCGGGAGGAGGAGAGGACAATAGAGTATAAGATGGTTGGATGGCATCCCTGACTCAATGGACATGAGTTTGAACAATCTCTGGGCGATGATGAAGGACAAGGAAGCCTGGCGTGCTGCAGTCCATGGGGTTGCAAAGAGCCAGACACCACTGAGTGACTGAACAACAATAATGTTACTATTTTTGTGTCAATTTGAATAAGGTTTGCTGTGAAATTCAGTGAGTTTCTCATGCCATTCCAAAGAGAACAGTTTGTGTAAACATTATTTTAAAAATACAGAGCAAAAACAAGGTGAATGTCTTTAAATCTATAATGATTTTTTAACTGAGTAGAAACTTATGGGGCTTTCCCAGGACAGACACCCACATGTCCTCCACCTTCGTCATGTTTATAGAAAAGCTGAGGCTCCCAGGACTCCCCTGAGTCACGAACAGCTAGCCAAAAGCTAATGATTAGAAGAATGTGAGAATGCAGTTATTAAAAAAAATAGCAATTGGGCCAGGAAAACTGATAACAATTTAAACACTGGATCCAAGAGAGTCATATAGCAGTCACAGAATCTCTAGTTCCTCCCTAAAGAACATGAGTAAGTGTCTGATGCACATTGCTAAGTTGTTTTGTAGAAATTAAAATCCCACCAGATGGGAGAAGCTAACTTCATGAAAACCACGAGCACATAGGCCCAGACTGACCGAAGGCTGAGCATTGATGATGTTAACACCTGTGATACCATCTTCCAATGTGCTTCACAATCAACCAGTCAGAAAATTATGAATGAGCTGATCATATATTTTGTGACTCTCTTTCTTATTTTGCCTTTTAAAAAATGCTTACTGGGCTGATTCATGTCGATGTGTAGCAAAACGAATACAGTATTGTAAAGCAAAACAAACTAAAAAATAAAAATTAATTAAAGAAAAAAAAATGCTTCCTGAAATCCACAGGTGAGCTCAGGTCTTTTGAGCATGAGCCACCCATACTCCTTGCTTGGCCCTTGTTCCGAACTCCAGTGGTTTGGTTTGGCCTCACTGTGAGCTGGGCACAAAAACTTGGGTTTGATAATTTTAACAGATACAGAAAAAATAGCAATATATAAAATGCTCAGTTTCTTATATTTTTATGTATCTGCTATATGTCTGTTTATAAAGAATAGACAAGTATTTGCTCCCATCCTTATATAATGGAAAGACTAAAGAGAGAAGCATGGAGAAAGTCTAGGGGGATAAAGGAGTCTACATCAAAACTAGGAAGGAATAAACATTAACAGATGATCAAAGCTAAAAAATCAAGTGAAAAGGGAGTTCAACAAGTGTTCAGTATCAATAGCCAGAGACATAATTAAGTAGAGAAGGAGTGCATCATTGCTGCAGGAAAATAAACAATAAGCCTGTGTTCTTCATGAGGAGAGCTAACTGCATGTGTATTAGTTGCTCAGTCATGCCTGTCTCTTTGTAACCCCACGAGTCTGCCCAGCTCCTCTGTTCCATGGAATTCTCCAGGCAAGAACACTGGAGTGGGTTGCCATTCCCTTCTCCAGGGGATCTTCCCGACCCAGGGATGGAACCCACATTGCAGGGAGATTCTTTACCTTCTGAGCCACCAGGGAAGCCCTTAAAAAGATACTGTGTGTGTAACTGGGGGACTGAGGGAGAAATGAATGTTCCTAAGGGAAGCACAGGAGTAGATCAGACCACCAAGCCACAGGCACTCCAGGCACTGAAGACCCTCTCCCAAGGCCTGGCCCAGACGGGCTGGTCCATCTCCGCAGCCAGAGGAGAATGGAGAGATGCTGATCTACCCAGCCAGGCGGTCCCAGAGCCCGGATATGGAGCATAGTCACAGTCATTCCCCTCAATCCCTTGTTGCCTAGAAGGTAAAGGAAGCTTCTATATAGCACTACTGATAATAATAAAATTCTACGAAGGAATATATCAGCTCATAATATTGGTAACAAACTAGGTCAGTATATCCTAATGACAAGACAGTGGGTTATGAAATGCTGGCTAAGTGATTATTCAAAAAGGATATTATGTCTGGGGTAAGACAACAGGAGACAAAATAATGACAGTAATAATATCCACACAAGAAGTGAAGGCTTAGAGTCATTGAAATAACAAATAAAATGAATTCCTAAAAATAAAGCTCATTTTGGGGGGAAATAGAGAAATTCCTTGATAACAAAAATCCTTGGCTGGTCTGAAAAGGTATTATTTTTCTATTGCATCTGTTAGTATGAAACAAAGGAATGAATTGCATTCATGTTATTGAACCTGTAGAACAGCTTTAAGAGTTAGAATAATTAATTTGCTGAGTTTGTATGCATGTAAGTTTTGTCTTCTTAGGAGTTTCAAGTATTAAAAATGGTCAGAGTAATTTGATACTGCCCATTTGAATTGAAAGGAGGTTTTATCTATTCATGTGTTCAGTTCAGTCGCTCAGTCGTGTCCGACCCGCGATCCCATGCACCACAGCAGGCCAAGCTTCCTGTCCATCACCAACTCCTCGAGATTATTCAAACTCATGTCCATTGAGTTGGTGATGCCATCCAACCATCTCATCCTCTGTGATCCCCTTCTCCCACCTTCAATCTTTCCCAACCTCAGGGTCTTTTCAAATGAGTCAGCTCTTCGTATCAGGTGGCCAAAGTATTGGAGTTTCAACTTCAGCATCAGTCCTTCCAATGAATATTCAGGACTGATTTCTTTAGGATGGACTGGTTGGATCTCCTTGCAGTCCAAGGGACTCTCAAGAGTCTTCTCCAGCACCACAGTTCAAAAGTATCAATTCTTTGGCGTTCAGCCTTCCTTATGCTCCAAGTATTACATCCATACATTGACTACTGGGAAAACCATAGCGTTGACTAGATGGACTGTTGTTGGCAAAGTAATGTCTCTGCTTTTTAATATGCTGTCTAGGTTGGTCATAACTTTTCTTCCAAGGAGTAAGTGTCTTTTAATTTAATGGCTGAAGTTACCATCTGCAGTGATTTTGGAGCCCCCAAAAATGAAGCCTGCCAATGTTTCCACTGTTTCCACTGTTTCTCCATCTATTTGCCATGAAGTGACGGGACTGGATGCCATGATCTTTGTTTTCTGAATGTTGAGCGTTAAGCCAACTTTTTCACTCTCCTCTTTCACTTTCATCAAGAGGCTCTTTAGTTCTTCTTCCCTTTCTGCCATAAGGGTGGTGTCATCTGCATATCTGGTTATTGATATTTCTTCCGGCAATCTTGGTTCCAGCTTGTGCTTCATCCAGCCTGGCATTTCGCATGATGGACTCTGCATTTAAGTTAAATAAGCATGGTGACAATATACAGCCTTGACATACTCCTTTTCCTATTTGGAACCAGTCGGTTGTTCCATGTCCAGTTCTAACTGCTGCTTCCTGACCTGCATACAGATATCTCAAGAGACAGGTCAGGTGGTCTGGTAGTCCCATCTCTTTCAGAATTTTCCAGTTTATTGTGACCCACACAGTCAAAGCCTTGGCATAGTCAATAAAGCAGAATAGATGTTTTTCTGGAACTCTCTTGCTTTTTCCTTGATCCAGTGGATGTTGGCAATTTGATCTCTAGTTCCTTTGCCTTTTCTAAAACCAGCTTGAACATCTGGAAGTTCATGGTTCACATATTGCTGAAGCCTGGCTTGGAGAATTTTGAGCATGACTTTGCTAGTGTGTGAGATGAGTGCAATTGTGTGATAGTTTGAGTATTCTTTGGCATTACCTTTCTTAGGGATTGGAATGAAAACTGACCTTTTCCAGTCCTGTGGCCACTGCTGAGTTTTCCAAATTTGCTGACATATTGAGTGCAGCACTTTCACAACATCATCTTTTAGGATTTGAAATAGCTCAACTGGAAGTCCATCACCTCCACTGGCTTTATTCATAGTGATGCTTCCTAAGGCCCACTTGACTTTATATTCCAGGATGTCTGGATCTAGGTGAATGAGCACATCATCGTGATTATCTGGGTCATGAAGATCTTTTTTGTACAGTTCTTCTGTGTATTCTTTCCACTCCTTAATATCTTCTGCTCCTGTTAGTTCCATATGATTTCTATTCTTTATTGAGCCCATCAATAAAGGGCTTTGCATAAAATGTTCCCTTGGTATCTCTAATTTTTTAAAAAGAGATCTCTAGTCTTTACCATTCTATTGTTTTCTTCTATTTCTTTGCACTGATCATTGAGGAAGGCTTTCTCATCTCCCCTTGCTATTCTTTGGAACTCTGCATTCAAATGGGCATAGCTTTCCTTTTCTCCTTTGCTTTTGGCTTCTCTTCTTTTCACAGCTATTTGTAAGGCCACCTCAGACAGCCGTTTTGCGTTTTTGCATTTCTTTTTCTTGCGGATATTCTTGCTCCCTGTCTCCTGTACAATGTCATGAACCTCCATTCATAGTTCATCAGACACTCTATCAGATCTAGTCCCTTAAATCTAGTTCTCATTTCCACTGTAAAATCATAAAGGATTTGATTTAGGTCATACCTGAACAGTCTAGTGGTTTTCCCTGCTTTCTTCAAATTAAGCTGAATTTGGCCATAAGAAGATTTGATCTAAGCCAGTCAGCTCCTGGTCTTGATTTTGCTGACTGTATAGAGCTTCTCCATCTTTGGCTTCAAAGAATATAATCAATCTGATTTCGGTGTTGACCATCTGTTGATGTCCATGTGTAGAGTCTTGTATTGTTGGCAGAGGGTGTTTGCTATGACCAGTGCCTTCTCTTGGCAGAACTCTATTAGCCTTTGCCCTGCTTCATTCTGTACTCCAAGGCCAAATTTGCCTGTTACTCCAGGTGTTTCTTGACTTCCTACTTTTGCCATCTAATCCCCAATAATGAAAAGGACATCTTTTTTGGGTATTAATTCTAAAAGGTCTTGGAGTTCTTCATAGAACCATTCATCTTCTTCAGCATTACTGGTTGGGGCACAGATTTGGAATACTGTGATATTGAATGGTTTGCCTTGGAAATGAACAGAGATCATTCTGTTGTTTTTGAGATTCCACCTGAGTACTGCATTTAAGACTCTTTTGTTGACCATGATGGCTACTCCATTTCTTCTACAGGATTCTTGCCCACAGTAGTAGATATAATGGTCATCTAAGTTAAATTCACCCATTCCAGTCCATTTTAGTTCACTGATTCCTAAAATGTCGACATTCACTCTTGCTATCTCCCATTTGATCACTTCCAATTTGCCTTGATTCATGGACCTAACATTCCAGGTTCCTATACAGTATTGCTCTTTACAGCATAGAACCTTGCTTCCATCACCAGTCACATGCACACCTGTATGTTGGTTTTTCTTTGGCTCCCTCTCTTCATTCTTTCTGAGTTATTTTTCCACTGATCTCCAGTAGCATATTGGGCACCTACCACCCTGGGGAGTTCATCTTTCAGTGTCCTATCTTTTTGCCTTTTCATACTGTTCATGGGGTTCTCAGGGCATGAATACTGAAGTGGTTTGCCATTCCCTTCTCCAGTGGGCCACATTTTGTCAGAACTCTCCACCATGATCCATCTATCTTGGGTGGACCTACAAGGCATGGCCATAGTTTCATTGAGTTAGACAAGGCTGTGGTCCATGTGATTAGATTGGTTAGTTTTCTGTGATTGTGGCTTTCAGTCTATCTGCCCTCTGATGGAGAAGGATAAGAGGGTTATGAAAGCTTCCTGATGAGAGAGACTGACTGAGGGGGATACTGGGTCTTGTTCATGTGTTATTTACATTTAAATATTTATGAAAATTGTTTTAAAAAATTTATTAAATGTTTAATAAATGTAATAAATTTACTATTGTGATGATTAATTTTATGTCAACTTGACTGAAACATAGAATGTCTATATGGCTGGTTAAACATTATTCTGTATGTCTATAAGGCATTTCCAAATGTATTAGCATTTGAATTGGTAGGCTGAATAAAGCAGATGGCCCTCCCCAGCTTGGGTGGGTATGGCTGAATCTTCGGAGGGTCTGAATGGAACAAAGGGCAGAAGGAGGTTGGATTTCAGTCTTCTCTACCTCATGACTTCAACTGAACATAGATCTATCCTCAGCACTCCAGTTCTCAAGTCTTTAGACCTAAATCAGAATCTATACCATCAGGTCCCTGGCTCTTGGGCTTTGAACTACACTACCTGCCTTCCTGGGTCAGTTTGCAGACAACAAATCCTTACTAATACAGCCCTTAAACAAAATAGACATACAAATGGATGTTCTTCTCCATGAGGTGTTCTCAGACATTGAGGAGTTGGTTAGTTCTCTCCAAAAAACAATGCTCACTTCACATCACAATGTAATGTCTTGGTACTTTAGAGTTTCTTTAGTTATTCACATGAGATGGAAAATGAAATATCCTAGCCCATTAAAATATCTCAGCAATATGGGTCCTGCAAGAATGTAAGCTTTCTATATTTGTATTAACAGAGAACGAATCTGTGAGCTTCATCCTGTGGCAAGAGGCACTACTTATGTATAGACTATATTCCTAGATCTCACTGCTTTTGGTGTCAAGAGATGACAGTGGAGAGCATGAGATGGGGTTAGAAGGAAAACTTCACTACATCCTCTTTATCTTTTGAATTTTGTGAACAATTACATTTAAAATATAGTCTACTGAAATTGCCCTTTCTGGATAATTGATATCATACAACTCCTGCTGTTAGGAAAGTGTTAGCTACTATTACAAAGTGAATGAGGCAACTGGTCTTGAATAAAGTGAAAAAGTTATCTAGATGAGTATGTAGGGGAAGAGCATTCCAGGAGGAAACAACTAGGAAAAGGGTCTCATGGACCTTATTCTTTTGTGTGGAAATCACGTCAGAGAGGAGCTTAATGGTGCAATATTCACTACTCCAAAAATATGTCTACTAAGAGCAATGACATGCAAATTGCCCCCAAAGTTGTAGTTACAGGCTGCTTTTATAACTTGACAAATTGATCAGAATTTTGCTTTAAGCTTTGACATCTCCTGATGTGTTGGTCTAAATTTTCAATCGAGTGAAATATAGTACCATTTAAGATATGTGCTGTGCTCAGTCACTCAGTTGTGTCCCACCCTTTGTGACCCCATGGACTGTAGCCCACCAGGTTCCTTTGTCCCTGGGATTTTCCAGGCAATATCCTAAAGAATATTGAATATTTGTGGGCCACTAGTGTGTACTGCCTTTAAAAATAAAATGTTACACGGAGAAAACAGAAAAGTAAAAGCATAAAGTATTTTTGTTGTTTTTTCTTCAACTTTTACATTTCTATTTTAATCTTTTAAAGATCAACAAATGCAATTATTTTTATGAAAAACAGAACACTTTCATAAATTAAATTGAAAATCCAATCTACTCTCATTGGCTATGTATCTATTTTTGTTCTCTGATTGAGTTTTTCAGTTGTTATTGTTCTCTAATCTTTAGCTATTTAATCTCCATTTGAAAGAGATATATCTTATTGTCCTACCCCAGCATGCGCAATAGAGCATATTTGAACAACCTGAATAGCTGTTTAATAGAGTTAGCTTTGTCATATTTCATTATTAGAAACTGTTGGGTTGGAAAAATACAATTCATTTTCTTCTTAAATCTTTTAGTAGTGGGAGTGAGCAGACATGGTGACCTAAAAAAATAAAAAGCATAAATGTATAAAATAAGGGGATTTTAAAAAAAGATTGTGTTGGTAAAGAATAGGTTGGGAATAGGATAATTTTATTTTTCTAGATAATTACTACTCAGCTTGTTTTTAAAGGCTTTTTTCCTAAACCCATATCTCTCTCCTATTTGTTCTGTTGGGGGAGTGTGTAATTTCCTCGGTTCTGTCTCGTCACAACAAAAATTTGAAGCCATGGACCAGTGTTACAGTTCTCAGATGGACCAGTATTACAGCTCCATGTTACAGCTCAGTTTTACTTAGAAAGTAAAGGAAAATACATCCTCGAGGTGTGAGGGGATGCCCACCCAAAAGATGCGAAGAGAAGAGAGAGACAGACCCCCAGCCCTTTGGCTCCTCTTTGTATACATTTTTTTTTTCTCCTCCCCCTGGGCCTGCCCTATGTAAACTGGACTAGCCAGAAGTGCTGTTTGTTCTACCTGAGGTCCTCACTCCAGTCCTCGGACCTTCCTTTGTTTTATATTTGTGGGCTTTTCCCTGTCTTATCTTTTAGCCACCGCCATTCTGAACTCCTTTTTCCTATTCTACTACCTAACAGTTCCAACTTTCTCTCATTCGTTACCAGTATATACTTAGAGTAATTCCCTATTTCCCAGGAGTAGACATGACCATGTATGTAGCTAATGCTGAAGAAAGTGAAAACAAGTCCACGAGCATCCCCCACGTCCTTTGTTAATGGAATACTCAGGGTAGGCACCATGGAGGAGGATTCTTAACAGATTCTTGGGTCAGGACATGCAGTGCTAGATAGCGTCTGTTTTCTCTCGACTCCATAATCACTGTTCCGTTGTTTCCTCTATACCACTGGAGATGGGGACCCTCACGTCATCTTTTTTAAATCCCGAGCTCCCTTGTCAGTTGGCTCTTTGTTAGGTTGGAAGGTGGGATGAAGGGAGAAGCTCTTAGTTCTGCCTTCTGGTGGGACTTTCTGCGGTGATGGCTGATGAGCCTCACTTCTGGGCTCCTGACTCACACAGCTTGATCCCGAAGTAGCAGCCTCAGGGGTGTGGAAACTGTAAGCTCTAATCTGTTCCATTTCGCTGCTGTAAGGGAGGGAATGAGTCCTGCAGTTACTGATCTTTTGAATAGAATTACTTACTCCTTTTTGTTTTCATGGTCCTGTAACACCCTTGAAACCAATTCCTTTATTAAATTCCCTCTATTTGAAATACCTATATATAATCACAGACACATTTCCTACAAAATAGAAAAATTGTGTACTTATGTTTTACAAGCTTCTCACCTCTCCTTTAGTTTCTCTCCTATTTTTAGTATTTTCCAAACATGAAACTCCCTCTGATCTCTACTTGCACAGAAGTTATCATGATGCTTCTGGTTTTCTCATGATGCCCTATTGGGTCCTCATAGTGATCATGCTCAGATTATCTCTTGTATCAAGTCAAATGTACTTTGTATCTAATATTTCCTGGGACTTCCAAGGTAATTGAATCTTGCACTCTGCCTGCCTACCCCTCCTCAATTTCAGTTTACCATTTCTTTCTGAAGACACATTTTACCCTATCAAACAGATTTAGACTTCCCCATCTCTGCTCACATAGCTATGAACCTAAACTTCTACTAAAGACAGAATTTATTACATTGTACTAAAACTGTTGGTTTATGTATGTGGCTTTCACAATAGTCTGTGAGTTATTTGACATCATCACTACAGTCTAGAATGGTCCTGGCAAATGAATACATTTTAAAAATTAAAGCAATGAATGGTTTATCTAGAATTACATGAATCCCAAAGGTTTGCAACCTAATAATGCAAATTGAAGAGAGGCAATATTAGTCCATGGCTTGGGGCAGGGGGATGGTTATAAGGTTAAGCAGACTATAAACTATTCAAGGGTAGAGGCTTGCATTTCACATACCTGTATCCTCAGTTTAACATTATGCTGAGGTCTTACATGGGCTAATACCTGCAAGGATGTAAAGATGCTTTTAATTAAGCAGTCATGGTGATAAAGGTCAAAATTAAAAGGAATGATTGGGTATCAGAAGGTGGAAATATAGAAGCATAGGGCTTATTTCTTCATAGCATCTTTTTACCAAAAGTCATCTGAAATAGCATTATACCCTCCCTCTGAACTAGCCCAGAATTCCAGAGCCTCTGCACTAAGTGATCACTTGTCTTAGAAGAAAGCAGTTAATCGGTTGCTTAGACGTGCAGTGGCTGTTCTCTAAATCCCTGTCACTTATCTGAAACATTCATTCTTGAAGTATTAAGTGGGCAACAGTAAGTGGGAATGGTTTAATAACACATCATGTAAGGATTTTGTAGATTATTGTATATATAAACAAAGGATTTTAGAGGTGAAAGAATAAAGAAGCACCATGTATTGGTGTGAGATTCAAACACTGTGGCAGGACGAAGGGATGTGTAAGTGGGACTTTGGACGTGCTTAAATAACCTCCACCCGGGCAACAACCACTTATATCATTCTGACTCTTATTTAGACAAGTGCACACACTCAGCCATCAAGCCAGTGTGGTGGAAATAATTCTAGGGCATATAAACAATCTTGGTAATTGAAAGAGGGAAACTCATATCATCATGGCATGGCCCAAATGAGGGCAGATATAACTTTTATGGACACTGTCTCTCTAGGTAATATTTCTGCATCCACCAGGAGAATTTCTCAAGGCACTCCATAGTGCTCCAAGGAGGGAAGTTTGTCAAATGTGGCAACTGAGGAGAGGCAGTAGGTGTACAAAGAGCAGATGACCTTTGAACAGAAATGCAGACTGAATTGAACAACTTTTTTTTTTTTTGCACCATTTTGCTGTCTGTTTATTTCAAGTTTACAGAGAAGCTTAAACATTTGTGGAAAAACACTGAAGGTTTATTTTTCTCTTAAGTTCATGTATGTTTCAATGATAAATACACAGTATTTAACTTTGTACATCTGATAAAAGGGAAATGCATAGTAGAAAGGATCAGGAATAAAACAGAAGCATCGGGCATGATAACCACAGAATGGAAAATTCAGTAGTCCATGAAACTTGCCCGTAAAGCTGGAGAGAATGAAATCAACGACCTTGAAACTTTCCTTAGCACCTTGGAAGCTAGTGGAGGTCTTGGTTCCTCCCCCTGGTGACATGAAGCTCCCCTTTGGAAGATGAGTGAGAGCGACAGGTGGAGTCTATGTGTTTAAATTGCCCAGGTCTTTGCCTCACCCTGAAAGGCTTGGAGGATGAGAGCCCTAGCTTACAAGAAAGGCCAGACCAGCAGGGAGTTGCCCTCTCTGGCCCCAAGTGCCAGCAAGGGGCTAGATAAAGCTTTATGGGAGCCACTGGCCAAGCTGTGGAGCAGATGGAGAAGTGGAACAGGGCAGAAGAAAGATAGGTAGAGAACATGTGTTTCTTCAAGGCCACAGATGCAGGCCACCACTTGCTTACAAATTGGCTCCACAGATGAGCCACTAATGGAAGAGAAGGATAGGCATCCGTTTTGCTTACCTAGAAAAGCTGCTCATAACAGCTTCTGCCCTTTCCTGACAGAGCTGGCTTTGGGGAAAAAAAAAAAATCAGTGTTTGTGCTCTAAGAGTGGAGACAAACCCCAAGAGTCTGTGCTCCAAGTAGCTCTAATGCTTTCTGTTACAGCCCTCTCTGCTAATCCTTTTCTCAGTGGGCCAGTTCTTTTCCACAGCTTTCTTTGATGTTTTTTAGTGTAAAAAAAAAACAACAGTAATGAACATTGGCCTCCCCCAACCCACCCGCCTAAACAGCTTGGTGCTGCCTGATTGCTGGCTTTCCACACGTGAAATCTTCGGCGGAGAGTTTCATGGTGAGAGAAATGGCATCACCTGATGCAGCTGTGTAAACATAGGAGGAGTTCTGCAGAGGCTCTGCATGCTGCCAGCCCCCACCCCTCCAGGCGAGCCCCCTACTGCCAGGTCAGAGTCCACACAGACTAAGATGAAGAGCCAGCTGACAAGAACCACTGCAAGGTGCTTATTGCAAACCAGACCCATTTGCTCCCAAGGAGGGGTGGAGCCTGTAGATTTAAACAAGCCAGGAGGATGAAGAAATACTAGATTACGGAAATAAAGCAAGCAGGCCAGAGGACCTTACATCAGATCAGTGTCCTTGGCTCTTGGAAACCAGCCTTCTCTAACTCTGTACTGCTTATAAGGTAGAAAGAATAGTCTGGCTAAATGACAGTCAAGAGCTTATGAAGATCTGCGGAAGCTCTGTGAATCCACTGGGCAGCAGACACGAGACCCGCTGCTCTGTCTCTGCAGAAAATGCCCGTATCAACATGGATCGGCCAGAAACTACAGGAGAGCTCATCCTTCTGAGCCCAGTTATCGACACTGTTTTCCCTAAGGCAGATTCCACAAAGCACTGGGAATCCCCTAGGCCAAGTCCTTCCAATTTTCCTCCCTCTTGAGCTTCACAGTCACCCACATGGGACTCTGGAAGAACTCAAATTTGAACTGCAACCAAACTTCCCAATGTTAGTTGGAAGTCAAAAATGTAAACTTTTTGTTTCTGGATTGCTGGCTGCAAAAGGGGACTTCTAGGTTTCAAGAATCTTCTCTAAAAGGGTGCCTTACAGTTATTGTTTAGATCCTAACAGAGCTTTGTCAGTAAGGACGATCATTTATGTCTCAGCTGAATGAAAGTATTTCCTAACTAGCCCTCTAGAAACTGGATAACCATTTCACTGACAACAAAAATCAGCTAGTATTGAAGAATAAAATAGAATCATAGCAACCTCTAGAATACACAGGTTGTAAGCAAGTTGAACTGCTAGTACAAAGGATAGATGTCATTGGTGGTAACTCTAATCACACACCTGAAGCTGTGGGATAGCTCCTGGAAGTTCAAAATGATTTCTCAACTGCTCAAGAGTTCAGACTAGTTAGAGAACTGAAAATATTTGTTGTTGTTTACTCTGAAGCCATGTTACGGATTCAGCAACTCTTAATACACTTTGAACTCATCAAAATAATTGTGACAACTTTCCAAAGATTGGAGCTCACTGTGATAATGAAATTGTACCAAAGCATGTAAGTCAATGACTTCGCAGTAAATCAGTACAATTTTTAATTGACACATGCTGAAATTAGGAATTCAGCTATATTGTTCTACTGCCTCAGAGTTCAGCTAGGACCCTTAGAGCTGGTGGGAGCACAGATCTCACATCTCCAGCCCAGCCTCCCTCAACCTTGTCTTCGGTTCATCAATCTTGCCCCATATTTTCCTGGAAAGGAATTGGAAAAGAGCTGTCTTGATGTTCACATAAGGGTAATTATTTTGAATTTAAAAAGTGGAATTAGCACAAGAAGTTTTTAAAAAATATATAAATTCAATTGCAATCACGCTGATCAGAAATTCTGAGTGGTAGTTACAAGTGCATGACTGTTGAAAATTTCAAAATGAATGACTATATAATAAATGAAGTTTATTTTATTGATCAAAATATGTCAAAGTACAAAGTCTCTGAAGAAGAAAATCATCAAAGGTACTCCTTAATGGTGAAAAGTCCAACAACAATATGTAGGTAATATAACTGAGACAAGTTATACAGCAGATTAATGTTTTATATGCATCTCAGGCATTGAATAATCTTAATATCTGAGGCATTTTCACATATGATTGAGTTTTCACAATATGACAGGATTCTTATTAGTACCACTTGTTAGCTGTGTATGGTTTTTTGACTCAGAGTGGATAAATAACTTTTGCAAAGCCACATAGCTAGTATTTATTAGAACTGTGGTGCTAATATAGGTTTAGTATATTTGTTAGTGTTTATTTTTCCACTCTATTACACTGCCTAGAAATACTTTAGTTCATGCCAGACCTGTGTAGAAAGCTAATCTGTATGAAATTTTCTCTACCAATATTTTTGTGTTTCTTCCTAATTATTTTTAATAGCAGTTTAACAACAAGCCCTTCAGAGAAACTGGAGATTTTGCCCTTTCTTTTACACAAACAAGCCAATGCAATGATAATGTTCTATAATAATGGGTCTCTTTTGTAGAAAGGCAGTCATTAATTCCCGTTTTCTATCTAGGTGAATTTTGCCTATATAATTAATACTTTAGTATCCAGTGTCAGGAGCCTGGTCTGACTGCTTAAATAAATCAAATTCTTCTATTACAAGCTTTAATATCACCATGTTTCTTTCCTTCATAGCATTTATATAAGTTATGTAATTAGAATTATGCTTTTGTTTGTAAAGGATTTTTTGTGTTTTTTTTTGGTATTTCATCAATGCTGTTGGCATTGTATGTTTTTATTCACCGTTGAGTGCCTATTACAATGCCTAACAGCTAATGACCCTCAATAACTATTTGTTGGATGGGTAATGGATAGATGGATGGAAGGATGGATGGATAGATAGAAGAAGAAAGTCAGCACAAGGTAGATAATTTTGGACTGCTGCAAGTAAAGAAGACTTTGTATGTGACCTGGAATTTAACCTGGGCTTTGGAAAAAGGGCAAAATGTTTAACATGTTGTCCACATATTAAAAACCTACCTCTCTTTATTACAGCTTTTTTTTTTTCCTAACTGCAGTCGAGGAGATGCATGTTAAATTGAGTCTCACAGCATTTTCAACACATGTGGATGAGAAGGTACTGTTATATTAAGCAACAGTTAATTAAAAGAGGAAATGAAAATCATTCTTAAATGACAAGGGTCCCACTTCCTCTCTGCTTTCGCTTACTACTATATCCTTGGACTACAAAATACTTCATTATAAAGGACTTTTACAAAACAGTAAAATTAAATAATTTCTACAGATCTGTGTGATACATTTGAAACAGTAGAAGCAAAGAACTACCTCTTGACTTAGAATTAAGGGACACATTTGATTATTGTTTGTTCTGCAGAGGATCTGAAAAATTAAGACATGCAGTCAGCCCTTTCACTTGGTTCACATATGAGACTCATCTGGCACTGCCTTTCAGCGGCCTAATTCCTGACTGTATGTCCCTATCTAGTCCTTGTAGATGTCTAGTTTTCAACTTTAGACAGAACTTTCTCTTTTGATTACCATCAAGGACATTAGATAAGTCTCTCAAGGATTCCTTTTTTGTGCATCTTTTCATTCCCCTTTTTATAAAGTCCCGCCTCCCATGTGCTTTTCTAGTCCTCTACCAAACTTTTGCTTTAAGATTTAATTAGCTGATCTCACAAACTCAGAAGTAATTATTGCTTTGCTCTTGCTTTTTCATCTTTTGCTTTTAAATGGAGGAGATTCTCCCTTAAATGTAACGTCAAGTTTTTCCTTGCTCAGGAATTTTGCAATATTCTTCTTGATCTTCTGGAACAAACAGACTGAAAATAGCTTCTAGGCCCTTGCCATGCCAGCCCAGATAGGATATTTACTTTGTCATTAGCTGTTCCTTCAAATGTGCTCTTAGCTCTCTCCCTGCAATGCAGTTGTCACAGATGTCTCCCCACTTCCTCCCCCTTCCACTTCCTCTGAATGCACCTCTTCTGTTGGTCGTATGTCTCTCTTATCAGATAATTGAGTTAAAACTGTATATAGCCTAGACAAATTCTGCCAGATGAGACAAGATGACGGCAGAGTACATTCTAAGAAATAATGACCAGAGAGGACGTGTCGTGCACCGCTCCTCTCCTGATTGATGGCCTTCATTACTTAGCTTTGGCCACACAAGAGCCACATGCATTAGGAAACCTGTATACTCTGCTCTCTTAGGACTATCTCTGCTTAACATTTAGAAAAATCAACATCATTTCTAGATGCAGAGAAGGCCCCGCTAAAACAGAATAGAGGAAAGAAAGACCTCAGGAAATGAGACTCAAAAGGATGCTATGAAGAAGGCTTGGATTAAGAAACGAAACAAGCGAAACCTATTTTCAGTCAGTAAGAAAGGCAGCAAGATATGTTGAAAAGTCTTGAGTTCTGATCCTGGTTAATTATCAATCACTGTGTTACTCTAGGGAAGTCAAATAAACTTTCTGGGACTCGTTGTTTTCATCTGCCAGATGAGGAAGTCAGTCTAGATAATTTCCAAGCTATTTTCTAGGTCTGAAATTCCACAATGTTAAGATAGAAGATATCATTAACTAATAATACTGTGACAAAATAACCTGAGCAAATCTCTTATCAGAATGATGGGTGCAAATTCTGCCTCCTTTTTTTTTTTTTAATTGACACTAAGATCTCTGGTCAGATTTAACTTCTCAAAGTCTCAATCTTATCAGTAAACTGGGGATAACAATAGTACTAATGCAATAGAATTGTTTTGAACTAAGAAAGAATTCACATACACCCTTATCATGGTGTTTGGTGCTTAGAAGCCACTCCATTACTAGGAATATAATCTGGACTACAGTCTTCTTAGAAACATCTAAGAAGGAAAATAAAATGTACATTTCTGTGCATTTACTTGATGAGTCTCCAATCTCCTAATCTGCTGTTTTAAAATATCATGTTAATCGATAAAGCCTAATTATATTCTTCCTCCTAAATTCTCAATATCATAATTAATAGGTCAGTCTAGTATGGAGTGGAGCTGGGGAAGAGGGCCTGAGGCAACGGCTAAACTCTGCTTTTCATCAGACCTCAACCTTACGCCTTTGATAGCTTCTGGGCTTCTGGGGAGCTCACCTCAGACCCTGCTAGCTGTTGTCTCTGTTATCAACAAAAAAATTAGGATACACATGGCACTGGGTGATCCAACTTCCATAATTTTCACTCTTAACTATTCACTAAAGCCAATCTGTCCTTAAAAAAGGAAAAGCACTCCAGGACCACAGAGCTGTTGTTTCCATGGCAACAGCATAGGTCAATAGCTGCAGTCACACCTTCATCAGTCTTGATTGCATCTGGCAATTTACCATCTTCTGTGCTTCCTTTTGTTTGAGCCTCTCTCATTTGCTTAATTCCCATTTCTGTTGGGAGAATCTCAAAATGCAAAGCTACGGGAGCTGAATTTAAATGAAAAGCTATGGGAGCCTTAATAAAACACTGGAGAGCACTGCTTATTTTATAAAAACTCATGGACACATGCTTGTTGGAATCAAGTCCTATATCCTGAACCTCAGAATCTCGCTTCCCATATTCTGTTGCAGCTGGGAGATTATATATTTGTAATAGCCTATGGTTTTGGGGAAAAAATCAATGTCATATCTGCCTCTAAGACTCTATTCTGATATCATGACCTAAGACCCTATTCTGATATCCATTTTGTTAGGATCAAGTTCAAATTCCTCAGGTTGTCTTACAAAGCCTGGCATCAGCTGACCTTTGCTTATAGGTATCACCTTGCTCTTGCCCTTCTCCTCTAACAGACCACACTTCAGCGGTATTTATGTTCTTTTACTTCTTGAACACCTTCTGTACTCTGGGGCCTTACACATGCTATCTCCTGTGTTTGGACCATCATTCCCTCAGCTTCCTTGCCTGGGTTATCTCGTAATTGTCCTCCAGGTCTCAGTTTAGGAATCGCTTTCCACAGGAAACCTTTCTTAACCCCAAGCCTGGTGAGTCTTGCATTACACCACGTGCTTCCCTATCATACCATATCTCAACACATTCTAATAGCCTGCAGAAATATCAGAACTCCTTAAAACTGTGTGAGCTTGTCAAATGCAGAGGCAGGGTCTGTCTCTATTCCCCCCATCCACCAACCCCACTGCTGAATTTCCAGGGCTCTTTCAGTGTTTGCTATACCACAGTTCAGTTGCTCAGTCATGTCCGACTTTGCGACCCCATGAATTGCAGCACGCCAGGCCTCCCTGTCCATCACCAACTCCTGGAGTTCACTCAAACGCACGTGCATCGAGTCGGTGATGCCATCCAGCCATCTCATCCTCTGTCGTCCCCTTCTCCTCCTGCCCCCAATCCCTCTCAGCATCAGAGTCTTTTCTAATGAGTCAACTCTTCGCATGAGGTGGCCAAAATACTGGAGTTCCAAGCACTTCACAAATACTTGTTACATGACTGAAATCACTTTATCTTACAAGGTCATTAAAGTCTTTTGTTATAAATGTCAAGACTTTGGTGTTTTGCAACTTCCTGTCTATCCAACTGCAAGAATCTACCAGAAAATGCTCTTATTCAAGATATATTTGTAGTTTTCCTGTCCTTCACAGGGATATCAGTAGATAGCCATTCATTCAAAGTGGACAAATCCTAAAATCCCTGGTCTGTTGTAGTGGTTTTTTGTTTTTTTCTTCATGATTTAGTCCCTTGACCACTGCTTTTTAGGTCCAGCTCAATGCAGTTAATCCTAAAAACACTTAAAAATAATAACCAAAAATGCTAAAGTAAATGAAGTAAGCAGCCCTTTCCCAAGGTGGCACTAGCGGTAAAGAACTTGACTGCCAACACAGAAGACTTAAAAGGGACCTGGGTTTGATCCCTGGGCTGGGAAGATCCCCTGGAGGACGGCATGGCAATCCACTCCAGTATTCTTTCCTGAAGAATTCCACGGACAGAGGAACCTGGTGGGCCACCATACATGGGATCCCAAAGAACTGGACACAACTGAAGCAACTTAGCACCGAGCCATACACCTATAGCCATCAGACAATTCTACTAGCCTGATGCCTTGCAAGCCCCGGACCCCGTTTCGCTACTATAACACAGTGTTACATTTCAGAGCTCATCACTCAGCAGTCAGGGGAAGAGCAGGAAAGACATACTGTTTTCTAAATGTGCAACCACCTGAGTTTAGTGATGGGGGATCACAGGGACAAACTTTGTTTAAGCCAGGCACTGATGTTCAAGAGGCAGCTGCTCAATACACAGTATACTGACACAATGATATTTTGAGGCTGATGGTTTTGATACTGGGACATTCTGAATCGCCAACTTTTGAAATTATTAGCGAGCAACCTGTGCAATGGATACCATCCCTGTATCTTTGAGCCTTCTCTTATCCCATCATTAATTCCATTTCTATTTCTGACACCCAAAGCTGGACTCCTCGCCATCAGCTTGGCCCATGTTAAAGTTCAGATATCTGAATGATACTGCACAGAAATAAGCATTAGATGGTGAGCTATGCGAATCAAATACTTCCAAAGGACACTGGGGCAGGAGAGTTCAGGCATAAAGGTCTAGGTCACCTGGGGAAGGAGTGTGAGAAGGAATGGGGAGGCAAGGAAAGCCTCATGGAGAACCACTGTCCTGCAAGGGCATAAAACAGGAAAGGAACTTGCAAAAGAACTAGGAGGGGAGACAGGGAACATGCTGCAAGGGATAACACAATGGAAGCCCTAAAAGGGGGTGACTGACTTACCGCTCCTTGAATTATAAAACTCCAGCTGGTTACTGCGGCTGAGAATAGCAGTCAAAAATGTGGAAAGACGGTCAGATGGTGGCCCCTTCTTTTTCCTTTCCTGTAGAGCCCAAAGCCCAGTCTCCCTACTGGCTCAAGGGCCCCTCTGCTCCACCCCTTCTACCTGGGTGGCACCACCTGGCCCAGAGAGCTGCCACCACAGGGACCAAGCTCACCTGTACTGAAATGGCAAAGAAGTCTCATGGCACTGAATTTATATTAAAATCTGGCTTAGTCTATCCCAATGATTTGGTTAGCAAGCATAACTGAGTACATCCTATAAGCAAGTACTGATGCCCAGGCAGAGAGTAAGGCAGAAAATGTTTCTGCCCTCACGAAGCTTACATTCTAGGTAAAGGGAACAGATTATAAGCACACACATAAAAACTTGTCAGACAGTGATAAGTGCTAAAAGGCAACTAAAGATAAAGGGTCTGAGATCCATGGTAGGTGGGCCATTTCAGATTGCAGGGGGCGGGGGGGGGTCAGCTCTGAGTAGGCATCTTCTGACCAGAGTTAAATGAAGTGGGGAGTTCACAGTGTGAATAGCTTAAGGAAGAGCATTCAGAGCTGAGAAAGTAATGTGTCTAAGTTTGGAGGACTGGCAAGAAGGCTGGTGATCACATAAGCACACTTCCACACCAAGGGTGTGCGCAATCACCAGTGTGTTTGTTGTTGTTCCCTCAGTCACGTCTGACTCTTTTTCAACCCCGTGGACTGTAGCCTGCCAGGCTCCTCTGTCCATGAGATTTCCCTGACAAGAATACTGGCATAGGTTACCCTTTTCTTCTCCAGGTGACCTTCATGACTCAGGGATCAAACCTGGGTCCCTTGCGTTGGCAGGCAAATTCTTTACCATTGAGCCACCAGAGAAGCTCACCAGGATGTTTCCTAGTAGCCAATTGTTACCTACATTAACAGGGTTAGAAAGGCTAGTAAAGGCAGGTGACGTCTTCCTTTTTTTCATATCTACTTACCTTACTAGGAATTCTTGTGCGGGGTGTGGAGGTGGGGGCTTTGGGAAGGATGACAGAGGAAGTCAAGGAAATCATCATTCAACTTCTCTTTTTACCATACTCTGCGTTCTCTGTCCCCTCTCCTATTTCCTATTCTTGCTTCTTTCTCTCCTCTCATTCCCTCCTGCCTCACTTCTCCCCGTCCTCCTCTTCCTTCTTCCCCACCTCTCCTTTCAAATTTCTTTCTCCTATCTGCATTCTTTCTTGCAATATTTCTCTGCCTTCTTAAAATCTAGAAAGTGAAAATTGTCCTTGAGAGACTGAAAACAAAGTTAGTCTAAGTCAAATTGACAGCAGCAGTTTGCACCTGAGTTGTATTATTAGCAAAAGTAACCACAAGTACCACAAGAGGGAAAGAGGAAGGGTGCTGGGGGTGTGGGAGGAATGCACAGTAGCATCAAACGTAATGACTGCCGCTTTATTGTGAAACGCGGCAAGTCCACACCCTGGGACTGGTAGGCCATCTCTGTCGGACCTCACAGCCAACGTCTGCCAGCCATGAGCACTTGGCTCCTTGACCTTGCACTCAGTAGTTAGTCTAAGTCAAATTGACAGCAGCAGTTTGCACCTGAGTTGTATTATTAGCAAAAGTAACCACAAGTACCACAAGAGGGAAAGAGGAAGGGTGCTGGGGGTGTGGGAGGAATGCACAGTAGCATCAAACGTAATGACTGCCGCTTTATTGTGAAACGCGGCAAGTCCACACCCTGGGACTGGTAGGCCATCTCTGTCGGACCTCACAGCCAACGTCTGCCAGCCATGAGCACTTGGCTCCTTGACCTTGCACTCAGCCTGCAACTTGCAACATTTCACTTTGGTCTGACTTACACTTCATCATAACGGTAATAATATAGCGGTGATATACTTCAACCCACTATTGATTGCCACAGAAAACAGGCCCTTGCTTAGCTCATCAAAAAACCTTGCTTTATTACCTCCTGTTTACTGTTCAGACCAAACTCTTAAAGCAGTTTTTCCGGTACCCTTCTGTGGCTGGTCACTTTGATGGTGAGACTAGTCCCTTTACCTAATACCATCTAGCTGGTCTGGATCAACTCCCTTGCTCATTCCAGCCTAATGCCCAGGATCCTACCAGGACAGAGATACTCTCTGGTGGTGTTTCTGTCAGGTTATTTTCAGCTACTATGATGGAGTACTAGGTAGGCATGGATATAGATTATTCTAGCAAGAACTTCCTGTTTGAAACTTCAAAATGACCATCTGCTCCAGGACAAACAGAAATCCTCAAGATCAACTAATCCTGTTCTCCTCTGGAAAGTGCCTAGGAACCATTTCAAACCTTGCCATGATTTTTTGCCATGAAAACCTTTACAGATTTCATCAGGGAGTAGTTAGTGAATGAAAATCTTCCACTTCCATTCTGAGCCTTCCATGATGGACAGGGAGGCCTGGCGTGCTGCAATTCATGGGGTCGCAGAGTCAGACATGACTGAGCAACTGAACTGAACCACACAATTGCACTCATCTCACATGCTAGTAAAGTAATGCTCAAAATTCTCCAAGCCAGGTTTCAACAGTACATGAACTATGAACTTCCAGATGTTCAAGCTAGTTTTAGAAAAGGCAGAGGAAGCAGAGATCAAATTGCCAATATCCGCTGGATGATGGCAAAAGCAATAGAGTTCCAGAAAAACATCTATTTCTGTTTATTGACTATGCCAAAGCCTTTCACTGTGTGGATCACAATAAACTGTGGAAAATTCTTAAAGACGGGAATACCAGACCACCTGACCTGTCTCTTGAGAAATCTGTATGCAAGTCAGGAAGCAACAGTTCGAACTGGATATGGAACAACAGACTGGTTCCAAATAGGAAAAGGAGTACGTCAAGGCTGTATATTGTCACCCTGCTTATTTAACTTCTATGCAGAGTACATCATGAGAAATGCTGGGCTGGAAGAAGCACAAGCTGGAATCAAGACTGCTGGGAGAAATATCAATAACCTCAGATATGCAGATGACACCACCCTTATGGCAGAAAGTGAAGAACTAAAGAGCCTCTTGATGAAAGTGAGAGAGTGAAAAAGCAGCTTAAAACTCAACATCGAGAAAACTGAGATCATGGCATATGGTCCCATCACTTCATGGCAAATAGATGGGGAAACAGTGAAAACAGTGGCAGATTTTATTTTTTGGGCTCCAAAATCCCTGCATATTGTGACTGCAGCCAGGAAATTAAGATGCTTACTCCTTGGAAGAAAAGCTATGATCAGCCTAAACAGCATACTGAAAAGCAGACATTACTTTGCCAACAAAGGTCCATCTAGTCAAAACTATCGTTTTTCCAGTAGTCGTGTATGGATGTGAAAGTTAGACTATAAAGAAAGCCGAGCACCGAAGAACTGATGCTTTTGAACTGTGGTGTTGGAGAAGACTCTTGAGAATACCTTGGACTGCGAGGAGATCCAACCAGTCCATCCTAAGGGAAATCAACCCTGAATATTGTTTGAAAGGACTGATGCTGAAGTGAAACTCCAATACTTTGGCCACCTGATGTGAAGGACTGACTCATTTGAAAAGACGGTGATGCTGATAAAGACTGAAGGTGGGAGGAGAAGGGGAAGACAGAGGATGAGATGGTTGGATGGCATCACCGACTCAATGGACATGATTTTGAGTAAACCCCGGGAGCTGGTGATGGTCACAGAGGCCTGGCGTACTGCAGTCCATGGTGTTGCAAAGAGTCAGACGCGACTTAGCAACTGAACACAACTGAACTGACTGACTAGGAAAATGTTCACCTGAGATAAAAGGAAACAACGGACGGAGAAGACTGTTGCTGTTGTTTAGTCACTTAGTCGTGTCCAACTCTTTGTGACTCCACGGGCTCTAGCATGCCAGGCTCCCGATTATGGGATTTCCCAGGCAAGAATAGTGAAGGGGGGTTGTCACTTCCTTCTCCAAGGGATCTTCCTAACCCAGGGACTGAACTCAAGTCTCTTGCACTGGCAAGCGGATTCTTTACCACTAAGCCACTAGGGAAGCCCAGAGGAAGATGACATGAGGTCCCAAACATTATATAACTGAAAAGCACCTGCAAAGAAATCTACGATGTCTTTCTCATTGCAACTATAAGGAAGTCCTCTCAAGCGAACCACGCCATCATTCACCACAGGTGCAGATTTGACATGCAGGCTCTTCATTAAGGCATCCACATCTTCATTGTTTATCTCATAGACTAAGCAAAAGAACACAAAAGGTATGCACATTTTACATCACAAAGAATCCATTAAAAAAAAAAACATTGGGTAGATTATATAAGAATCTAAAAACATATGTAGGAGTACTTCTCTGGTAAAAATAATAAATGACATTTTCAGATGTTTACCATGAGCCAGCTGTAACATCACAACATCAGAGGTAAACTTTGACAACATCCTCATTTTACAGACAAGAAACAGATTATTTTTGGCTTCATTTTCCCACCTTGGAAAAGGGTTATTCATAGTATCTAACTACTTCACTATTCATAATATTTAACATAGGATCAATGAAACTGCCTTGCAAAGTACAGTTTAATGTAAGGATTCCAAAAAGCAAAAACATGACTTCACGCACCTTCCACATACCGCTGTCCCATGTACATGCGGTGCTTTTCTAAGGCTTTTTGCACATCCTGCTCTGACTCCATTTCAATTAAGGCATCACCCCTTCGTTTCCCATCTCTATTTAAGAGGAAGTGAATTCCATTCTCACCATTGCGAATTCTGCAGTCTGAAAGTTTGTCAGTAAAATCAATCAAAACCAGAAATTAAAGTATTAGCTCAATCATATCAATACAAGTCATGAGATTTGCAATCTTCCAACAACAAAATGAAGCAGGATCCAAACTGCCCACCATTTTCCTTACACAAACCCTCAGCACCAAAGGCATCCAAATGCTAATGATGGTGGTAGTCTCTTAAATGTTCCGTGTGGAAAAGATAAACAAACCTTAGCACATAAGTTCATGACCTCATGATCAGTAAATGGCAAATCAGGCTAGGCTCAACACAAAATGTGATTAATAACGTTCTTCCAAATGTTCCTACAATTGGTTTGACATCATTCAAGGAATTAAAATATGGTTAGGTTTATGCATAAGTGTCTTCTTTGTTATGACCATATCCATAAGAACTCTAAAATATCTCCTATCAGAATAATTTTGCAACATAATTTAACTTTTCCTCTTTTTCATTACTAAAGAAAAGACATCCCCAAACTGCACACTTCTTATATTGGGAGCAAGTTGAAGATGTAAATACAATGCACATCAGGTACTTAATATAGTATCACACATTCATTTAACATGTAACATTTAAGTCAGCATCTTCTAGAAGCCTCTTAAGCAGGAAAATTAAAAATCGCAGGAAGATACAAAAGCTTAAAATCAACCATAAATACATAAACCTTCAAACATGTTATTAAGGGAACAAAAACAACAAATATATGTGTTACATAAAGAGCTACTCAAGTATATTCTCACTAATATATTTCCACTAACAGGTTATGCACACATTAAAACTTCTGAGAAACTGGTTTCACACCATATAGTTTTAACATTAAAATTTTTGCTATATTTAAGGTCTTTAACCTGGTATATTTGACAAATAATGCATATGATGTCCTCAGAATGTGACAATTTCCATCCCTCAAATAAGATGTCGACAGCATAGTCTAACTTGGATTTTATGGGACTACCTTTTACACAGATGAAATTAAAACTTTTTTTCTGGCCACATCATGTGACATGTGGGATCTTAGTCCCTCCCATCAAAGATCGAACCTGTGCCCCTGCAGTGGAAGCAGAGTCTAAACCACTGGATTGCAGTGGAGTCCCAAAGTTACATACTTAAAACATACATAAAATATACCTGAGAAAAAGCTAAGCACATCTTCTACAGTGCAAGACCATGGCAATCCTTGAGCTCGAATGAGATAAACATCATCCACTTCCTCTCCCAACTTGGACGGAGGCAATTCATACTCAGGGAGGGGTGGAAGATCCTCCAGGTAGGTAGTTTTGGATTCCTTCCAAGAGAAATGGAGAATTGCAGAAATATTTCTTGAAAACATACTTAGCAAATGTTTATTTCTACAAAAACACTCTGAGTGTTATTCTTTAGGGACAATTAGTTATTTCAGAGGCCAGGAAAATTCACAAATCTAACTCATCCTGTTCTGGCTTACACTGCACATCCTAAAGCAAGAAGCATACACAGGCTAATGGCTTGGCAGAACATAAATTTTATTCCAGGCTTGTTTTTAAATTTATCAACCTTAAATTACACCTAATAGTGTTTAAGTTAAGCCAGGACAAGAGAGGTCCCTTCAATTTGACAAATATATAAACACCTCCTAACCACAGTAGGCCATAACTAGGCCTCCATCTCAAAAAGCTTACCATGTAACGTAAGACAAGGACACAGACAAGATGTTTTAAGTGTTATAGTTACGATAAAAGATATTATAGAAATTGAAAACAGAGCACAAACAAAAGAATCAAGACAAGATATGAGATGAGCACTGAAGGCAGGCTAGAATTCTGAGAGCATATATAAAGGCCAGACAGTCCAGTCTGAGAAGTAAGGTGAACAAACAGTAGGAACAGAAGCCCATTTGCAAAACAGCAATAATTGCATTTGGCTAAACTGTAGGGTGCAATTAGGAGCCAAAGAAGATGAGCTGGCAAAAGGAACTGGGTACCACGCAGCAGAGGGACTTGAGTGTTAAGCTCAGTGTGTGTCCTTAAACTGGTAGGCAAAGGGGAGCTAATAAAAGACATTTAGGAGTGTATAAATCAACAAGTCAGCAGGATGCTTGGAAAGATTAACCTGTCAACTGGTATGTCAGGTCAACTGAATAAGGAAAAGATCAATAATCGCAAAAGCAGTAGTGTGAGGTAACTGGAGCTTGAGGCACATCCAAAAAACTCTATTTTACCAGACTAAACAAAAAGTGGAACATAACAAGGTTCTAACAAGCACCACAACCATCACCAGGGAAGACAACCCAGGTTTTAAGACTTGCACTCTACCAGGCTAAGGAAACAGATTCCTTTGTACCATCCTACCATTTACATGAAAACTTGTCTAATTTTAAGAAATCAATGATAAATATAAACGTGTAGCAGAGGCCTAATATGTACTCAATAAGAATGCAACAAGCACTAGGATTATCAAGGGAAGACAGGCTTTAAGTCAAGTGACTTGCACTCTACTGAAGAGAGATACTTCACGCTTTATGTTCCTGTCATTTTCAAGAAGATTTACACATAATTTTGAGGAATCAATAATGTAAGCACAGTATAATACTAGTAAAGGCTCAACACATATCATTTTATTAGCCAAATTCACAGAAAAAAATATCAGAAAAAGAGAGCAGCCAGGTCACAAAGGTATACTATTTTCTTTTAATCAAAACAACATTCCCCATTTTCCCAGAATTCCATAAGCATCACAAGCTTTTACAAAAAAGGGCAGCAAAAACTATTGGGCCCGGATTCAAATCCATTAGCTCAGCCACTGTCAGACAGCAGCCATGCTGATCAGCTTCCCAGTTTCCCTAAGTTCAAGGGAAGCACAAACTGAATTAAGATAAATATGACCCAAGGCATCAGGAACATGTTAGTCAAAAAAAAGTGTGCTGACATTTCCCAGACACCACGTTAACAAACAGAAGGAAAGCATCCTATGAGGCACAAAATATTTGCAATCTGTACACACTCACTAAAAAAACAAGTAAATTACTGTAGACTCACTCCTGGGTCCCCAAGTCATCATCAGCCTCAGACGCCTCCTCTCTTCGGCCTCCCTCCCCCCCATATCGGTCTCCAAGCTGTCCTTCCCACCGGCGGTGACCCACGGTCCTAAAGGACCTTCCGTCAGAAGAGGCGGAGGTGACCTTCAGTAACTAGGGCAACCCGCCTTTCCTCTGGGACTCGGGAGCGAGGACAGCGGCGGGGACCAGCCTGCTTCTGCCCCCACCTCCCAACAACCCAGCCCACGCGAGTGCGGGAAGCTTCGCAGCAGCGGACCGCGAGGTGCGCCGAGGACCGCCCAGGCCTAGTGCTCGGGCGACACAAAGTCCCGACCCTCCGGGGGTCCAGCCTCCCAACTTCACGACCGGGGGGCGGGGAGCGACAAGGATGCGCGGCGGGGACGGAGACCGCCTCACAAAACCTACCATAGGCCGGCGGGAAACAAGGCCTCAACATTCACCCCCAGTCACACTTACACTGCCCAACCGACCACAGACTCGAGAGGAGAACAAAAACAAGGAGAAAACCCGAGGCCTGGGAAAGCGTCCCTTGTTCTGGGGCCCAATAGGAGGACTGGGCGGGCGGGGGTGGGAGCGGAGG